>SRSE01000488.1:0-165018 GCA_005024645.1 Planiliza haematocheilus
TTGTCAGGTCATAATGCAAACCCTACAGACATACAGAGTAATGTCACTGCAGAAGGTATTTATTCCTTTCATTTGTTAATTCTTGTCTTGATTTATGAACTACTAGTAAACAGTAAGTGCTTTTTTGCCTGTTCTGAATATTCGTTAAAGTGATTGTGTGATTTTGCTGAATCAAAAAAATTAAATGTTGCATAAAAATATAATAACATTTTTGTTCAGTCAGTTTTTAATCCTATAAATAAGCAGATTATAAAAAAATGTCTGTAATTTCTACACCTCTGAAAGCATAGGATTACTTGTGGTTCCTAGAGTTTCAAGTAGAACGGGAGGTCGAGCTTTCAGCTACTGTGGAACCAGCTCTCAGTTTGAGTTTGATAAGCAGACTTTTTCTCTACTTTTAAGGTTCGGCTGAAGACTTTCCTCTTTGATGAAGCTTTGATAAAGTTGAGGCTGGCTCAGGTGACTCTTGAACCATCCTTTAGTCATCCTTAGAGTCCTTGAAGGCCCAGATCACTTTAGTTAGATGAGACATTGTCACATATACAGTAAATAAAAAACATTTGGAGAAAATGAACCTCCAGATGGCGCTATACAACATTTTTTAGTAAATACCTTTGACCAAACTACATACAGCATTTGCTAGAGAGTCAAGTAATCCTGGTTAGAAGGGGTTTGGTATATTCATGTAGCATCTCCCCTTAAAAGTTAACAAGAAAAAGGCACCTGATGAGGGACGTTTCCTTTTTGATAAAGCTTATAGTTAGGCCTGGCTTAAGTGAGGTTTATATTTCTGTAGGAGGTAGACGATGTAACCTACGTACGTTAGCATACGGCAGGACGAGTCATTTATACTGTTGACATTTTTAAAAAGAGGCTCAAAACCCACCTTTTCAATCAGGCTTTTAACTGATTTCCTGTGTTAATTACCTTTTAATCCGATTTTTAAATAAGCTTTAACTACATGTCAAGTTGAAAGCATTTTATCCATACTTTTAATTTGACCCCATTTTACTGTTTTAGTTTTCAGCCCTCAGATTTTAGCAGTTTTTAGTTCTTAGCAGACTTTTTAATCATTTTTTATTATTCTTACTTTAATTATAATTTTAATTTTACAAGCTGAAGGCATCTTATCTATATTGTCCATCTTTATCCTGTCTTTAGTTTTCAGCCTGGCTCACTCTGTAAAAACACGTCCCAAACACTAGGTGGCGCTGTGTCTTTTTTGCCAGTCTGGTTCATTTTTGTTTCTACTTCCTGCTTCACGTTAAACAATAGCGACTGCAACTTTTACAGAAATTTCACCGAAATAGTGAAATGTTTTCATCTCCAAACCTCTTCAGTTAAACTTTCCTCCAAGTGTTTCATCTTTATTGATCCAAAATAGTTATGTAACGATGTACCGGTATGACGGTAAACCGCCGTAAAATTCCCGACGGTTCCCAACAATTGACGATAATAACAATTTGATGAGCCATCTCCGTTACCACCACTCACAACTTTTCAGCGAGTGTAGTGCAGTTCCTTCGTACGGCCACAAGGTGTCATCTTGCACAATTCTCACATTTATTTTTATTTATTCATGTCATTATTTGAATGTTTCTGCCACATAACTTTGTTTAAAATGATAGTGTTGCTTTCATATGCACATTTGATTTCATCTTAATGTACATAAAACAGTGAGTTTTATTTTCTGAACCAGTTCTTGAATCTGTAAGATTAGATCTAGTCTTGAGCAGTGAATGTAAAGAAAAGTATTTATTTTTTTTGAAAAAAAAATAAAACCTGGTTAAAAGATACTGTACTTTTTGAACATTTTGAACACATCTAACAATACCGTGATAATATTGGTCACAATAACCGTGATTCTCATATCGTTACATCTCTAATCCAAAACAATCAATTCGAAAATTGCGGAGATGGAGAAGCAGCCGGAAATACTAAAGCAGTGTTGTGTAGTTGCATCTCTGGGAAGGTGCACGTCAGGCTACGGCGTTAGCTTCTGCGTACCTGTGCCGTCAAATTGGTGCAGAAGCATAAACCACGACCAAACACGCTTGACTGGTCAGCAGCATAGTGTGTGTAAACGATGCAAAGGTGTGTGCACAGAGCTGAGCTTAGGTTACGATCTGATTGTGGCTGTGAGGGAGTGTCTGTGTGTATTGTCTTTGTTGATTGTGAGTCTAGGTGAGTGCCTCCGGTACCTTTTCCCACGGGGGGTTGGAGGCTAAGCGGTTTGTGTAGTCATCTATGATACCATGAGGAAATAATTACAACAATAAAGACGCACGTTTTCTGTAATATACTGGAAGAGCTGTGGCAATGCCTGAACTTTTATATGAAACTGTATATTCTAGACGCAGAAGCATAAACCACCAACTAGGTGACCCTGAACCGTCCTTGAGTCATGCTGCTATAGGTGTAGGCTGCTGGGGGATGATGCGCTGAGCACCCATCCTCTACTACTACTGTCTCCATCTTTGTGCACCACAGCTCAAATTCATAAACTGTATTTTTGGACCACATTTGGACACACATATGTACGTTTGCTGATCATTAAATTCCATTTTTCAACCCCCCCAACCCAGCTCTCTCAGGCTCCTCTCTCTGTGCAGAAGCTCGCGGTCGCCCTGTCCTCCGGTCACTCGGTCCAGCCTGAACGGGAAGAATCCAGTCAATGCTCGGACCTGTCCGACTACAAAATACCCGCGTCTCCACAGTCGGCTGCCCAGCGGGGGGCTACGCTGCAGGACTCCGAGCTGCCCCTGCTGCCCCACGGCTTCCTGCTGAGCGACCCCGCCCGGTGGAACATACAGGACGTGTACGACTTCATCTCCTCTCTGCCAGGTGGGTGGACGCCGGCGCCGCCACGACTGTCCACGTGGTTTGGAGAGTTTAGTTGGTTGCTGAAACCGACCGTTGTCCAACAGAAAACTTGCTTGCTTAAGGCATTACAAAAGTTGCCGTCAACACATCTCTGCATTGCATCACCAGTGTTGCCTGTAGTGACTTTTTCTTCTGACAAATAAATCACGGGTCTGTTCCTGCAGGTTGTCTGGAGATCGCAGAGGAGTTCCGCTCTCAGGAGATTGACGGCCAGGCCCTGCTGCTCCTGAAGGAGGACCACCTCATGGGAGCCATGAACATCAAACTGGGCCCCGCGCTCAAGATCTTCGCTCAGATCGCCATGCTCAAAGACTACTAGCCCGTTGAAACGATGGCCTCAAAGGCAGATCCGTTCTCACGGGGACACACGTCGAGTTCAGGTTCCACGGCCTGCTGATCGAAAGGACGTCAAATAGCAACGTCGCCCTGGCACTGTGCTCGGAAAAACTGTGATCAAGTAGTGTGTTAGTGTGTTGTATTCCTACTGGAGAGGTTGAGGTTCACTAGAGCGGGGTCAGACCCGATAGACCCTCGTGTTTAAATGCAGAAATAAACATGATTAGAGCCAGAGACAGAGGACTGATTTGGTCTGTTCAGGGTAACTGTGTAAATTCCTCCGCCGTGACTTGCTAGCTCCACCTCTTACAGTGTTACAAGTGGTGACGGCCACAGCGAGTACACTGGATGACACAGCGCACTGGTTTTTCATTTTTATTCACAGTCTAGATTAGATTCAGGAGAAAACTGGAAAAAAAAATCTTCCTTCCACTAAACTAAGAACAAATCAGGCAATATTGTTGCATGTATTCCATCAGGATGCATCTTTTTGTCGGTCTGCTGTTTAATCTACACTGATCTGACCTTCCTAATATTGCGTAGGTCTTCCTTGTTGCCTCCAAAACTGACTCATCAGAGAGTGGACATGGGCCTTCTGAGGGTGTCCTGTGGTGTTTGGCAACAGGATGTTGTTAGTGGGGGGGGCCTTTGAGGGGAGGGGCCTCTGTAGATCATCCCACAGATACTTGATCAGTTTGGGATCTAGTGAATTTGGAGGCCAGGTCAACACCTTGAGATGTTCTTCATGTTTTTTTAGTTTAGTGTCATTGCTATGGGGTGGGGGTGCCTGGTCTGGTCTAGGTGGGTGCTACATGTCTAAGTAACATCCACATGACTGAATGAATGAATGCCAGATCTAAAAGTTTCCCAACAGAACACTGAAATGTCAGTGTCAGTGGTTTTAATGTTGTGGCTGATCGGTGATTATTATTGTACGAAATTCAACATTTAGTTTATCATCCGTGCAGCAAGTTCAACCAGACACTGGACTGTTTTACTCATAGAGTTTCCCTTCCACAGGACATTAGACGCGTGTAAATTAAAACATTTCTTTTATACCGTTTAAGAATTAAGCGTTTTGTCTTTTTGCTCTAATTTATTTCCCGCTTCAGTTTTACCAAAAGTACAATTCAATCAGAATACGGACAGAGTCATGAGGTCAAATGAACTTATTAAATTAACTTTATTTCTTCCGTCAAGGCACACTGAGTGGTTTAAATAATTACAGTATATTTGATAAAAAACAAAAAACCCACAATGAGAAAAAATAAAAATGAATTCTTCAAATAGGCAGAATCAATAAGAACATGTACATCAGTGTGTTACAGGCTGCAATTATTCCACTATATATTTATTTAGATGTCCGTGGACAAACAATGAGTTCAGAAAAGGTCTTTTAGGAAGTGGTGGTCGCCAATATTTTCCACCTGTGCAGTCAGATTATTATATTTGTTTGTGTATTGCAGGACTGTGGCTGCAGGTTTCCATTCCAACCATGCAGCACCCATGCAGTGGGTGTGGCTGACAAGTTTTTGTTCCAATCAAGCAAGAGGACGCCTGAAATGACGACGTGAAGACAGTTCAGTTTGTTGATTGAGCCAAGTCAGGTGTGCTGCTGCACGGTTGGAATAAAAAGCCACAGTCCTGCAGCCAACAGTGGCCCTTTCACGGATCAGTTTGACACCTGTGACGTAAAGCCGATCCAAAGTCTATGGGCTGAGTGGGCGGAGCCGGGAGGACGATCACATGGTCGCGAAGCCGGAAAACCTAGAAAACTCTTTACTGCGCAAAGCATGTGGAAGCTTTTAAAGAAACATTATTGTTTTAGCTGATCTGGCCATCAGTTCCATCGGTTACTAAATGTTCTAAGCAAAGAAATTCAGAGTGGACGCTTATTTGGAGGCGTTCCAGTTCCAGTATTGTGATGAATATATGGGCTTAGGCTTCTTCAATATGAGGGTATTCACATCCAGATTGGAAGAGAAGGGACCTTGTGTTGCCTTGAACCCACATGATGGAGTAATAAATATAAATGAAACGCACTTCCTTCATGTCAGTAGTTGGTCACGTTTTGTGCTGGGCTGAGTCCTGGGCTTCGACAGATCCGACCCCTCGTCGTCATGGACTTGCTCGCTGGAAAATAAGTTGTATTTGTCTTGTTGCCGTCTACTCTACCTTTATGAGTGGTCCCGGACCTTGCTCAGTCCTCTTTGTGTTAAGGACACACTGTGGAGCAAAGGTGGGATGAGCGTAGGTGCGTTGTGTGTCAACTTTACAGGCGTCAAAGGTAGCCGGTCTGCTCTGCAAAGCCTACACCTACGATTGGTCTTTCATGGTGTGGTTACTGGTTCCTGGTCTCGCGGGGCCTCTGTGGAAAACGTCTTGTTGTCGTAGAGTTATTCATTCACGGTCATGCTGTAGGACTTCATGTTAAACTATCAAAGCGACCGTCACTGGGTTGGTGTTTGTTTGTTTGTTGTTGCTCTGAGTAGCTGCTAAAAACCAAACGGATGTTAAGGTTACTGCGATTTGAACGCTTCAACCAACTGATTCATTGATCAGTTTCAGATCTACAGCTGTATTCAGACTGGAGATACAACATATACACTAATCAGGCATAACATTATGACCACCTTAGTGATATTGTGTAGATCTCCCATGTGGTGACTCATCAGAGAATGGACATGGGCCTTCTGAGGGTGTCCTGTGTCCTTTGAGGGGAGGGGCCTCTCAGGATCGTCCCACAGATACTTGATCAGTTTGGGATCTAGTGAATTTGGAGGCCAGGTCAACACCTTGAGATGTTCTTCATGGTTTTTTTGAGTTGTTCCTAAAGTGTTCCTGTGCTGGAGATGGCTGCTCCCATCAAGGAGTGTCATTGCTATGGGGTGGGGGTGCCTGGTCTGGTCTAGGTGGGTGCTACATGTCTAAGGAACATCCACATGAATGAATGAAGCCAGGTCCAGAAGTTTCCCAGGAGAACACTGATCTGTCACAAGATGGTCAAAGCTATTCGTATCTCCTGTCAGTGGTTTTAATGTTGTGGCTGATCGGTGCAGTATGCTTAATATTCACCACTTCCTTATTTGTGAATAACTGCGTGCGAGAATCCTTGGGTGAACTTTAATAACGTGATGCTAACATCCCCCGGGCTCAAGCAGAACCACAAACACAGGTCGAACGCCACGCTACAGTGTTCAAGCATCGTCCTTGGAGTCACAGCAGCCATCCTCACTTTTCCTGGCGACCTGGTGAAGTCAGAAGGTACGATTAGAACGGGCCGCCACCTCCGCCTCCGTCGCTACCCAACCCGAACACACCCACACACAGTAGTCACCCAGGACAAAAACAAGACACGAAGAGGACTACGAATGCGTGAAACCCAACCGTGTTTGACAGGTCGACAGTTAAGAGTCGAAGCCGAACCCGCAGATTTATTGTTAATTTAGTCGAGTGATTCAATATAAAACATAATGAAAATCCAGCGAGGGAGGAAAATAGAAAAAGGAATAGCAGAAAAAAAAGCCAAAATGAGCCACACAGTCCACGCTGACCAGGAAGAAGAAAAAAAAAACACATTTAGACCGGAGCTTCTCTAAGAGTTCAGCAGGTCAACAGCTCCTGTAAACAAGTAACAACAGACGTAATGCACAATTTGCTTTGGGTCGATCTATGATTTCTTTTTTTTTCTCACTTTAAAGGAAGAGGAAGATTATTATTATTATTATTATTACAAATAAGGTTTTGTAGCTCTGGACAGAACAAAAAAATAATAATAGATGATCGGACACGACGGAAAGCGCTACTTGACAGAGGTGTGAAGCTTGGTGGAAATAATAATTCCTCACAGCGCAGGAAAACGACAAAGACGCTAATACGCTTACTGTTCTTTTGTTTACGGACTCTAATCTGGACCAGACCGACAAAGTCAAACAGTCCTTTTTATTTGAAAGGATTGTCGTGCGTTAAGTTTTACTGCAACGTGGGAATTCTCTTCCATGCGTCTGCTTATTTTAGGCTTTTATGAACCTCCAGGGGATGAATAGTTAGCGATGTTTAATTTTAAGTCAACTAAGCGGATGGTTTTCCCGTGGAGGAACAACTCTTCTGTTGACTCTCTCTTTTGAATAGTGCAATCTTGCTTTACATTTACAGCCACCATCGTGACACTGGTGTGCGGTTTTCCTCGTACGTCGTATCAGTCGTGTTATCTGCCGCTGTGAGAAATTACAGGCAGGAGTTCTTTCCTCGTGTGTGCACAAGATGAAAGGTGGCGTTCAATGTTAAGTCCAAAGTAAAAAAAATAAAAATAAATCATTGCTAAACAAGAACGCTGCGATGGATTAACCTACAGACTGTCCATAGTCCATTTACAGGCTGTAATGAAGTGAAGTGTAATTAATGGCTTCATAAAAAAAAAGAAAAACAATCGAAATCCTTCCATCATTCAAGGAAAGTATGGCGTGTTTTCTTTTTCAGATTGCTAAGACAGACCAGTGTGAATGCCAGAACAGAGCGGCACCGGCGAGATAAAGGTCAAACGGCGACCTGTTGTTCGAAAGCAAACAGCTCTTGTGCTTGTTCTTCTTCTTCTTCTTCCCGCTGCGATCAGCAAACGCTTTACATTCCACACCGTGCATGAAGTGCAGTCGAACCGGGCGGGCGGGCGCGCTACGGAGACGCGATAACTTTAATCTCTCCCAAACGTGAGCGAAAGGCTGATATTTAACCGGTGCTTTTGGGCTTTCTCTCGGCAGTCTGTCAAGGAAAACAGCTGCAGTAAAGAAAAAAAAAATCAACAGACAACAGGAACTTCAGGATTGTGTTGTGCGAGGCGACAGGGAGGGCGTGTAAAGGCTACGGTGTTAACCCGCTACGAACTAATTCACAGAGAAGTAAAAACTGAAAACCCAGTGGAGAGAGAGAGAGAAAGCGAGGGAGAGAGGTTATCTTAGCCACCACACACGCTTTAACGAATACACGAAAAAATAAAGTAGCAGAGCACATCAGATCCAATCATCTTTCAGCCGTGTTTTCTTATCAATGTTTATACCTTGCTCCTGAAGAGCGGCTTAGCGCCGGGGCCACAGTACTCGTTGTATATGAGCTTGAAGAGGAAAAGGTGGAAGAGAGTTATGAGCGAGGCCACGCTGAACCAGAAGAGGAAGGGCAGGCCCGGGTCCCTGTTGGCCATGTGCTCCTCGTGGGCCAGGATGGCCTTGAGGTGCAGGGTGTGGCGGAGGTCCTGCAAGTGGCGCAGGTCCGTGGAGATGTACAGCAGCGGCGTGATGGGCTGCGTCACCATGACCGGGAAGGTGTGACCTTTGACCTCCGACGTCAGCTCCACCGGCTCGTTGAGGCAGCCGGCCTCGCAGGCGTACAGCTTCACCGGCTTCTCCTGCTGCTTCACCGACACGTGAAGAAACGGCTTCCCGTCCGTGTCCAGCAGCACCGCCAGGTTAATGAGGTCCTGGTTGTAGTGGATCCCCCTCAGAGCGTAGCTGTTGTGCAACACGTCCGGATCGGCCTGGAACTGAAGGTGGTTCTCCGTGAACTGGAGGCCGCCGAAGCTGAGGACCATACCCTGCATGGCCCCGTGGGCGCCGGCGGCCACCAGCACCTTGCAGCCTCTCTTCTGCAGAGTGAGCGTCCACAGCGTGACCAGCTGCAGGATCTGCGCGGTGCTGCTCACCCTCTCGGGCCACAGGTTCTCTGCGTGCATGGTGGCGTGGCCGCTGAAGCAGTGGTCGGCGTAGTTGAGGCTGGACTCGAGGCGGCCGCGCTCCTCGCTGTTCAGCCTTTTGTCCAGCAGGGGCGCCATCGAGGAGGACAGGATGTAGTAGAGGGTGGTGTTCACCGTGCGGCTTGATGGCGTGTGCGAGTCGGTGATCTTCCTCATTTCAACGCCTTAACGGACACAGAAGGAAAGTCACAAATTAGATTTATTTTGGATTTATTTCGTTTGATTTTTTTATGCTGTATGATATTATTACACCGTATCCTCTTATGATACAGAGCTGCAGTTCGGTTTACTATGCAGGCTACGGCTTTGGGTCCAGAGTTGATGTGATATGCGACTATAAACCAAGCTTTAACGGTGGTGGAGTCACATTAGTCTAACCAGGACGCACACATCTTGAGGGACAGCGCACCGATACTGTACAGTATTTTAATTTCTTCAGCTCAACAGTCATTTTTAATCTGGTGCACGTGTGCCAGAGCTAGAAAGCATTGCCATGGATGCTGCATCATCTAATCTGGGCGTAGTTACACTTAGTCTTGGTTTTAGATGGTTCAACGGGAGTAATGACAAGCCTGGATGGAGGCTTTTTAAAGTCCAGCTGATAATCATGACTTTTCAGCTCTGTTACACCACAAAGAAAAAATGACATAGGGTTTTATCTTATGTAAATAACACGTGGTGTAGAAACTTACGATTTGATAGCATGTCCTCGTAACCCACTTTTGTCTGACCCACGCTGAACTGCATTTACTATCATGGATTTCACAACAACTGCAAAGGAAGTTCAAACCAGTAGACCCCTATCTGACGCTGTAACTAAAGTTAAAGGAAGTTAATCCCTTTGTCATTTACTGTCCTCCCATGTGGCAACGTAATGGACGATAGCTAGCTACCAAACTGATTAGTTTATTGAGCAGCAGCTTCACTTAAGAACAACTCTTGACTCAGCTGCACCTCTGAAAAGTGTCACGAGTCAGAAGAAGCTAGCTCCCTGGTAAAAATTAATTAATTCACAAATGTGCAGTGGAAGACAGAATTTTACATCAGAGAATTAAATTGCTTTCTTAAAAGATGAAATGTGAATTAACAGTTGTTTAGGGAGTCTCTCATCTGGGGGAAAAGAGCAAAACAAAGTAATATCCTGGACAGGCCAGCTGACAGTCTTGCCTGGGCCCGGGACGAGACTCTGGCTCGCTCTTCTGTCACCGGTAGCCTTACTCTGTCCCTCTGCCCCAGGACACTAATTATTTTTTAAGTAAATCTTTAAGGCCTCTATTTTATCAGTGGCCAAACATTTCCGTGTCCATTTTGTTTCTTGACCACTATTTCAAGGACAATTAGGAAGTAAACAAATAAAAAGTAACTCAAATATTACATATTTTTTCCCACAAATAGGTCTATTTTATTATTATTATTATTTTAATTATCCCATAATTTAACGAGGGCCCAGTTCTGGGTCCCCCCCTCTACCCTGGGCCCGGGACAGCAGACCCATTTGTCCCCCCCTATTGGCGGGCGTGATCCTGGAGGTGACAGGGGTCAAACTCATTTTAGTTCAGGGGCCACATGCAGCCCAGTTTGATGTGAAGGGGTCCTGACCAATAACACGATGCTGTATTAACCTTTAAATATCATTAATAAAGAAAAAGAAATGCAATTTGTGTTCAGCTCTAGGTCTCAGTTGTTATGTCCATAAATATGTGTGAACCCTTGGAATACCAGTTATTGGACAAACTGCATTTAATGTCTTCAGTATAAGTTTTGCACTTCGGGCCAGCTTAGACCCTCTGGTGGGCCGGTTTGGGCCCCCGGGCCGTAAGTTTGACACACACCAGTGCATCAGTATGTTTTAGATGACAGAAGATTATTTCACACATCTGAAAACCCAGACCCAGAGCCAGCTACTGACGCTGCCTCACCTGAGATGAAGAGGTCCACCCAGGCCTGCTGGTGGTCTACAACCAGCCCGTCCACACTGGCCCTCATCAGCTCCCCCAGCTCCTTTTTGGCTCCGTCTCTCAGGACGCTGAAGGTCTCCTCCAGTTTCGAGGAGTCGATCGGCTCCGAGGTCCACACCACCGACAGGATGTTGTCCGTGTACTCTGACTTAGCGGAGACCTGGATCCTGCTGTTCAGCTTCCTGGTGACCACCACCACCAGCACCATCTGGTTGTTCTCCACTGTCACCCTCCCAGAGGACAGCAGTATCTCCCTGTCCTCCAGCTTCTCTGTGCTGGTGGAGAACTTGTTACCAAAGGAGGGATTGTCCGTGGAGACATCCAGGGCAGCGGGCCACTCAGTGGGGTTGCTGATGTGGACTCGCTGCAGGTAGACATTGGGTCTGTTTCTGAGGGCGATAAACTCCTCTCTGATGGTGACACAGTCCCGGGCTGACCGCTGAGCCGCGGCGGCCGATGCGCAGCGCACCGACAGCACGGACCCTTTCCGGAACCACAACAAGCTAGCCTGAACCTCGACCCTCGTCCCCTCGAGGTGGAAGCCGAGCCTCGGCGAAAACTCCGTCTGGTGCACCGGTGCCGAGCCGGGCTGTGAAGACGCCGCCACCCACAGCTTGTTTGCCTGGATGTCAATCAAAATGTGGCCGTTACCTGCTACAAAGGGCGTGTCGAGTTGTTCCTGAGGTGTGCTGGATATCCCTTCTCCTCGCTCTACGTGAGACTTCCACCTGTGGATCTCCGCCAGCAGACACTGTCCAGCCGCCCCGCCGGGCATGGCCGAGCCGCTGAAGAACCTCCACCTGCGGTCTGCTCCCAGGTACCAGTAAAAAATGAGGAAGAGGAGAACTCCTATGAGGACTCTTCTCGCCCAGCTGCTCGATAACAAGCCCGGCAGCCCCTTCAGTCTCTGCTGCAGCCACATTGTACGACTAAATGTTGAAGCCCAGCTGTGAGTCTGTGTCCCAAGGCGTGACCCAGGCTCCTTGGGTTGAAATTTTTCAGGATATCACATAGAACGGGTCTGACTGGCCCCCGTGCGAAAGCTGTCCAGCTGGATTCGTGTTTTCTTCCGGCTAAGTAACCTTAGCTAGGTAGCTAATGCTGCGAGCGAGAGCCGTCGAAAGTATCCTGTCGTTTCTCGCATCCTGGTTATCGTCATATCCTTCGCTGTTATGTGTACGCCGTTAAGCTGGCGTGTCTGAAATCATTTCATTTTCCTTTAAATCTAAAAAAAAAAGCTCACAAAAACACCTGTGTTCGCAGATAACTCAACAGACAGAGGTTGACGCTGCTGATTTGTCAGAGTTGTCGTCAAGTGAAACGGGAAAACCAACGGCCGGAAATGTCGCAAAAACCTGTGCCTGTGGGGCGGTGTTTTTATCAGGCATGACAGAAGTTCGCGCACTCAATAGTCCGGCTTGGGAAGCTCGACTCGTATTAAGTGCGTACTCTGGAGGACGATGCTGCGTACTTGATGACGTACGCGAAATGCATTCTGGGATATGTGGCCTGTTCCCAACGGTTCCCAAGCAAGTCCATACAAGTTAACACTTCGACGCATCCTTGTTAAATTAAACGGTTAAAACGGCAGAGCAAGAACACATCCGGGTATTTGGGCCGGACTCGATTTGCATTTGTATTTGTTTTTTTCCCTTGTAGCTTTATTGAGACACAGATAACAAAATAGACATAGTTGTTATAGAATAGAAAAAAAGATAAAATATAAAAGGGTATATAGACGTTTAAAATTAAAATGATGATTTTAAAACCTTGCTGATACTTATTGTTTGGGTATTTTTTTTTATTTAATACTACTTTAAATGTTTCAAAATACTATACTCTCATTTCATTTTTAAACCAGTGCATATTGGGATTCCTTACAGTCTGTTTTGTATTTATTGAAATTAAATTTTCCATATAAAACAAGGTTTTCAGAAGAAAACATGACTTCTGTCCATATCCTTTTTTTTTTTCAAAGTAAAACTTAATCTCCCTTTTCTGTAGGTTAATCTTAATTCCACAAAGCGCACTGAAGGTATGTTCAGCAACAATCCAGAAGACAATCCTAAAATAAATGTACAAGGAGCCTTGAATTTGAACAGGCAGTACACAAGTACAGACAAGTACCAAGAACATACACTTACTGATAAACACCCAGAGTCTGATTTAGGTTCGACAAGCGCCCTATGATAAACTTAAAAATATGTAAACATAATTCCATTTAAGAATTAAAACATATTTCAGTGCAAAAAAACAAAGGGAAGTAGGGAAAGTATATTTACACCAATAGTTAATTCATTGAACTTAATGTATACCAGGAAGACAAACTGGGCATTACGCCAACAATGACTTCATTTAAACTAGAAGATGGAAAAATAAAAACATAGCACTTAGGTTAAATACTGTGTTCTCCAAGGAATAGTGTGGAAAATAATTTATACATTTATCTAACATTTAAAACCTTTGATTGGAATGAATTATATGTGGCAAAAAAATGGAATAAATAGATGTGTTGATGTTCTTTTGCTTCCAAAATAAGATTTTACGCTACAGAAAACATATTTAGGCCTTAACTAAGTTACAGTATGTGAAACAAACGACTACATTGTGTCTGTGGTGTGCAGGAAAATGAAAATTTGTGTAATTTTAGTATAAACTGGAAAGAAATAGCCTAATGTTCTTTGTTTCCAGTCTATGGTGTAGTGTCGCCTCACAGCAAGAAGGTTCCAGCCCTCTGTGGAATTATGTTGGAGTTTGCATGTTCTCCATGTGTCTGTGTGGCTTTTCTCTGGGTGCTCTGGTTTCCTCTCAGAGTCCAAATACTTGTCTGGTAGGTTAGGTCAGGGGTGTGAAAGTCGTTTTAGCTTGGGGGCTACTTACAGCCCAATTTGACCTCAATCAGGCCGGACCAGTAAGACAACGGCAAAATAAACTGACGAGAACTTAGAGAACTTTTTTTTCCATTGGTTTTAGTGCAAAGTCCTTTAAAAATATGAAATCTCTTAAGAAAATAAGTGCAATTTGGCCACATTGCTGTCTACTGTTTAATCCTGGTTCTTAGTGCTGTCTTCTGTCCACTTCTCTTAGTAAAACAGTGGACAAATTAGGGATAGCAGGTATTTTCACAAAAAAAATAAAAAAATTGCAATCCTCTATGTATCCTCTATTCTCTGTGCAGAGAAATTCATACAGATTAGACCCTTTGGCAGGCAGCTTTTGGCCGCTTTTGGCCCGCCAGCCGTATGTTTGACCTATATGGGTTAGACTTAGACTTAGACTTGGACTTGGACTTGGACTTGGACTTATATCAACTTCATTGATCCACAAGGGAAATTGCTTGGTCACAGTAGCGTAGTAGTACATAAAAAAACACACTCTTAAGAACCTCAGATAACAAGAAAAGATAAAATGAAATAAAATAGAAATAATAAAAAATAAGTAGAATAACATCTAGTAAGATAAAATAGAAATAGTATGAGCAAAAATGTACAAATTAGCATATTAGCATATGAACAAATGTACAAGAAATAGGGTGAGGTTAATTGGTGAGCCGTATAGATTAGGCCACACCCCCCACGGCCGAAAAAAAGTGGAAAGTGAAAAAAAAAACTAAACATAAAATTTGCAAATGAAAAGTAGAATCAAAATATAAAATAAAAGTGGAAAAACGAAAATAAGTGACGCAATCAAAAGGGATTCTAGTGAACTTGGAAAGTGCGCTAAACGTTCCCTACACTTACATTTAGTTCGAGAACAATGTTCTCGGAGTTCAGGATAAAAATGAGTTTAAAAAAAAAAAAAAAAAAATGTAAGTAAAAAATGAAACTTTTGGGCCTGGATTTGGCTCCATAGGCTACGTGCGAGTGCTCATGGCCGCAGAACAGCTGGGTCTTTGTATCCAAACAGATTTCCCCCTGTGGTGAGAAAGAGGAAGGGGAAGAGAGACGTAGGCAGAGAGAGAGAGAAAGAGAGAGAGAGAGAGAGAGAGAGAGAGAGAGGGAGCAGACACCCTCACTCCTCAGAAAGTTCTTGTTCTCGGACGGAACCATCTGGAAAAGCGGCGCGGCTGGACTCCTCGCAGCCTCCACACGGACGAACGACGGCGACTTTTAGCAAAAATGAGACTTTATCCTCACCTCCTCGCATTTTTACTAACTTTTCTGTGTTCCCTCTTCCTCCTGGCGAGCTGCGAGGAGCAACAAATCCCCCAAGGTAAGCGCAGAAACGCTGCTTTTTTTTTTCTTTCTTTTTTTTTTTGGAGACTCGGCTGCACATTTTCTTGACTCGTTTAGCAGCTGATAAGTTTGTTGTTTATTTTAGCACTTGGAACCCGGTATAGAGAGAGGGGGGCACTTTGGAGCTCATGTGTTGCCTGCCGGGCTAAATAAAGACCGTACAAGTGGTTAAAAACATAAAAAGTAAACGCCAGGTATCAGGATATCCCCAAAAGAGTCGCTTATAAGAAAATAACTCTGGAGAAAACGCAATGCGTAAAAGCCACCGTGATTTAAAAGCTGTGATTTAGTTTGTGCATGTGCCACCCGTGCCGTGGTTCTTCATGTACCCCAGATAATTTACACTTGTAAAGACGTCAACCAACTAAACTGCACCGGAACATATTATGCTGCTCTATTAAAATAAAACCGCCTGAGTGTATTAAATGCACCTCTCCTTCTATGAGGGAGCAGCCTGTAGGCAGCCAGGCGCCGAGGAAGAGGAGCTCCATGCCGCTGACGTGGACCGCTGACATCCCTAGTGGGCTGTGTGGAAGTATATGGGCGTGAAATCGTCCCCACTCTGCGTGTGGGAGATACACAGATACACCATTTAGCTCTTGCGCAGGAATTTTGCACTAATGTTCACGTATAAGCAGTTTATGTTGAGTTTAAGTCGGTTATGGCCCTAATCGTCTTCCGTAGTTCTGGACCTTTAAAGAACTCTTTCTGCCTCATTGAGTTCACTTAGTTTAAAGCAGTGCAGACAGCATTCATGTTACTGCACACATCAGATTATTTTAAGGATGTGGGTTTATTATTATTATAATTTATACTGAGTTATTATATATCCTAATCCTGCACTTTATTTGCATGTGCATCATTTTAGAAGTTATCTAGACCCTCTGTGTTAGTCAGAGAGAGATTTTATTTCCTACCTGTCCTTGTTTGCGGTGGGACAGTTTCAGGGGGTTGCAACAATCTCCAGAGGAGTGAAAGTGTATGTGTGTGTGTTATACTATCCTGCTGTGTTGGCAGTGGTTGGCTAAGACTCCAAACTGTAACCAGCACTACAGTCAGAGCCCAGAGAGTCTGGAGAGCGCCACGCCAAGAGGTCAGGATTGCATTTACACAGATGCACGAGCACCAAAAAGACATCAGATATGCTAATAAATAAATAAAAAATCAGATTTGATGTGTAGATGTTGAATTGTAGTCAGAGGACAGGATAAATTAGTCAAACTGACGCTGCAGTTTGCACGATTCAGGGCTAAATGAATGGGTGAAGCACTGTGTATGATTTATTTTATATTCAAGTTGTTGTTTATTGACACTTGTAAGAACGTACAGAGGTAAAAGAAATATTATAGGACTTTGCAGGATTTATTATCTAATAATTTCTTTATCCTGCCCCTTATTGACATGTGCACCATTTTGGTAATTATCTATGATGTCCTTAGAGAAAGAGTAATTTTAGTTCCTGCTTGTCTTCGTTTACGGTAGGACAATAAGGAATGTGACAACCTCCAGAGAAAATAAACGTTGTGTGTGTGTGTAGACACTGTCCTGTCGGTGGTGACTGACTCAAAACTGTAACCCACAGCCCAGAGAGTCTGGAGAACGCCACGCCGATAGATCAGGGTTACATCTACACCGAGCACTTTCACACACGAGCGCTGAAGAGTCGTCAGATTTGTGCAAAGAACTTGCATTCTGGATATGAAAGCCAGTAAGAGGTCGGATACAAGAAGGCGACATTACAAAGTGACGCTGCAGCTTGCATGATTCAGGGCTAAATGAGTGGGTGAAACACAGTGTATAATTTATTTTACATTTGCTTCCGTTGCGGATACGCCCAGGCTACGGTTCATCAAATTAACACTCATCTAGTTCAAGATTCAAGTCGTGTTTATCGTCACTTTTATGATATGTTGATAAGAACATATACAACGGTGTGAAATACTGTTTCTACTGGTCCCATATAAACACCAACATGGCGCACACTATAACTACTATAACTGCAACTACTGCGGCACTACAACGTGTTACGACAATATACAAGTGGAACTTTTTATTATACAGTAAATGTGCACTGATACTCATATACACTGCCTAGCCAAAAAAGTGGCCAACTGGATTTAACTAATCAAATAGGTAGGAGCCTCCTATTGGATAATTACTGCATGGGTGATTATCTTTCAGCTGGAAACAAGTTATTTAACCCCAACTGATGCAATGAGTAGCTTCTCATTTCTTAAACAACCATGTCTAAAGACACATCCTGTGGTCGTCTGTTTGAGAAGGGTCAAATCATTGGCATCAAGCAGAGAAAACATCTAAGGAGATTGAAGAAACTACTAAAACTGGGTTAAGAACTGTCCAAGGCATTATTAGAAACTGGAAGGAGAGTGGAGAAGCATCATCTTTGAGGAAGAAAAGTCCTGATTGATCGGCAATCACTTCAACGTTTGGTGAAACTATCAGTAGAACTCAGGGCTATGTTTAATAGTGAAAGTAAGAACATTTCCACACGTACAATGTGAAGGGAACTCAAGGGATTGGGACTGAACAGCTGTGTAGCCTTAAGAAAACCACTAATCAGTGAGGATAACTGGAAATAAAGGCTTCAGTTTGCTAGGGAGCATAAAGATTGGACTCTGGAGCAATGGAAGAAGGTCATGTGGTCTGATGAGTCCAGATTTCCCCTGTTCCAGAGTGATGGGGGCATCAGGGTAAGAAGAGAGGCAGATGAAGTGATGCAGCCATCATGCCTAGTGTCTACTGTACAAGCCTGTGCTATGGGGCAGTGCTATGATCTGGGTCTAGGTTCATTAGCTGACTACCTGAATATACTGAATGAGCAGCTTATTCCATCAATGGATCATATTCCAAGATGACAATGTCAGGAATCATGGGGCTCAGATTGTCGAAGAGTGGTTCAGGGCACCATGGCACCATGTGTTATATCAGTAAAGTTAAATGGTAGCAGGAGTGTCTATCAACTAAAGCAGGAGTCCATTTACAGTTCACACTGGACTTGTTTCTCTGCTACATTGGGTTTAATCAGATAACCACAAACTGCACAGTGTTAAATTGTAGTTTTTAGTTAAATTGTGTACCAATCAGGTAATGATCTGATGAGTAAAAGCTTTAGATTTATTTCTGCTTGATTTGTGCATCACACTTCCTCCATATTGTTCCGTCTTCCAGAGAAACTTCTCGTTGTGACTGTTGCAACCAAAGAGACTGACGGCTTCAGGCGCTTCCTGAGATCTGCTAAACATTTCAACTACACTGTCAAGGTAAGTTACCCCGCGGCAAAGTCTCGGTCAAAGTTCCTTTCACGCTGTCTAGACCTGAAGTCTTTCCTGCGTCTTTGGTGACTTTCCTCATCTCTTCACCTCCTGTCTTAGACACCTTAAAGCCGAGGTGTCAGCGAAAGAGGGGAGGCATTTAGCGAACTGAGGCATCGTTTGTTTTGGATAATTGGTTTAAAGGAATAGAGCATGCTGTGTGGTCAAGCTGTTTCTGCTTTGTTGTAGCCCACCACTGTGTTTTGTGATGAGCACTTTACAGCTAATAGGCTTCAGATGCTTTTAATCCAGTTCATTGGTGCTTGAACTATAACCTGCTGATTCTATGGATGGGGCAGGTTTGGAGTCAAATCAAAAAGCTGTAGAGTAGTGATTAGAAGTGCAGCTTGAGACTGAGCCGTGGCCATGGTTGAGGTGCCCAGAGCAAGCATCTATGGCCCAAATTGGTCCCCACTGCTCCAACTGTACACACTACATTGAACAAATGGATGGATCAAACAGGAGTAACTGCAATTTCCAAACTGCGCAACAATTAAGGGTTAAATTGTTATTATTTACTCTTAAAAACCGTTTAATTACTTCTGTGATTGCTCAGTAGCATCTATGCTGCCAAATCTACCCCCCCAAATGGAGCCACGTCGCCTTCTAAATATTTGACAACAGTTTTTACTAAATATTTGGTCTAATCTGGGAGTGGAGGCAGGAAACCGCCACGGTGTACTGATTCAGAGAAATGGAATGTAAAATTAGCTTTATTATAGAAACAGAAAAAAAACCTGTGTGTGAATTAAGCCAGTCTGCTGCTTAAAGAGACTCTTTACTTATAAAAAGAAACTTTCAGTAGGGAAGTTGTGAATTATAGTTGTCAAAGTTATGGTTAAGACACCCCACAACACGAGTTTCTGGTTGGGTTGGGTTTTGAGGGGTAGTTTAAGGCAAATCATTGTGTGGCTTGCCTCTGGTTAGACGTCACCACATTCATCTGTGTATCTATAGCTCTTCTATACATCAGCGAGCCCAAAAAGGCTCCTGCAACGTGTACACCTGGGGATCCTCGTAGTCCTTTCTCCTCTAAATGCATTTCAGGGTTTGAGATGGTATTCTGAGATTTCAAAAAGTGTAATGAGAGGAGTCATCGCCAAAAAGGAGCTGAAGTACCTCGCTCAGAATAGTGAAAATGGAGGACCCCCACTGATTCCATTGATGGGGTCTCTGTGGACATCTATTTTCCGAGAAAGCTAAGGTCCTCAAACATCTGCAGGACAATGCTGGGGATGTTCTATGAGTCTGTGGTGGCCAGTGGTGTCTCTATTTGCTGTTGCAGGCTAGGGCACCGGATTAAAGGCAGGCCTACAGGCTGGAGATGTTGTAGGGGTGGAGCTGGAGTGTGGTGAGTTGCATCAGGTGAAGGGGAAGGCTGTTAGACAGATCTGTGAGGTTAGCAACTCCTACCTCCAGAAGAGCTTCTCATGCATCCTCGGGTTGGATGCATCCCCAAATGAGAAGTATCTTGCAGGAGCTGACCATCAGAAGGTGCCCGTCATGATGATGGGTTGCCTCCGTAGGGTGGATGAGCTCAGCCTTAGAGATAGGGGCAGGGAGGGAGCTCCTGGACTCCTCAATTTGGAGGTTTACTGGGGCATGGCAAGCTGTGGGAAGACCCTGGGGTTATCCCAAAATGAACATGTGGGATTATATCTTGACTGCCTTTGGAATGCGTTGGTATACCTCAAGAGGAGCTGGCATGCCTTCGTGGTGAAAGAGACGCCTGGAAATCCAGGATTAGTCTGTTGCTACCACGACCCGACCTCGGATAAGTGGATGAAAATGGATGTCTGGCTTCAGATTGATGCATGATAAATGAATTTCTTCACGCTGTATTTAAATGGATCCATGCTGTGTGTTCTAAGGTTCTTGGTCGAGGCCAGAAATGGAACGGAGGAGACTACATGACGGCTCCAGGAGGTGGCCAGAAAGTGAGACTCCTTAAAGCAGCTCTGGAAGAGATGAAGGATGAAGACCAAATTATCCTTTTCGTTGACAGGTAGGACACGAGCGTCGTATGCGATTCTAAAGCTAGTTGTTTTCTCACACTAAATTATAAGCTCTTGTTGCATGCAGTCTTCCCACCTCCAGCCAGATGAAGATAATGGAGAACAGATCTGTCCAAATTTGGAAAATTCAAACAACCAATGCTTCTTAACTCCTTAAACCAAACTGGGCCGAGGAATACATCAATGATTTATTTATGTTCCAGATCGATGTCTTGTCATTGTCGTCTGTTGAGAAACATCTCCAACATGTGATTCTCCTTAAAAGCACATATGTTTTAACAAATTCGTTTGTGCCAGATGTTCTAACAAGCAAGATTCAACATGTCCAACAGTGAGCTTTAGAGCTGTTTGTAGGTGTATTTATAAACTTACTTCCACACCATAATTCCAGTCTTTGGGTGTAACACACCTACAGTATATGGTCCTTATGTGGTAGGACTTGTGCACCCTGAAATCAACAGAGGCAACCACAGACGAGTTTGTGTGGAATCTCATAAATACACCCTCCTTCATTTGTTTTAACTATGTCGCTGGCTTCGCACAACGCAGAGCCACGCGGTGATTCACTGAGGTCTCTATGTTTTTAACTCCCGGTTCGATACAGCTACGATGTGGTGTTCGCATCTGGTCCCAAAGAGTTGCTCAAGAAGTTCCAGCAGGCCAAACACAAGGTGGTGTTCTCATCCGAGAGCCTGATCTGGCCCGACAGGCATCTGGAGGACAGATATCCCCACGTCAGGGAGGGCAACAGGTTCCTGAACTCTGGAGGTATGGTACTCTGGTTGCACGATGATCTGCGCTGACTTGATTAGAAAAGCAATGTCATCAAATTCTTCGTCTTGATGCTTAATGACCGAATAAGACCAAATCAGAAGGTGTGCACACTCAGAGCTTGTGGTGGTGTTTAATAGTTTGTTTTAGCTTTAAAGTCGGTTTATGTCTGATTTCAATGAGAAAACCTGCACCTGACATGAGAGTAGATGATTTTTCAGTAATGCCAAGTTGCCTTTATGTATAAATGTGTTGATGAACGGCAACCCATCCGTCCATTCCCTGTACTTTCTAGAGCCAAACTCAATACAGACATTGGCAAAGAACACGGCAAATACTGGACAGCTTGGAGCTTAAGGACTTTTTGTTGTGTTTCCATCTAGTGATTACAGGCCACAGTAAAGAAAACTGCTAGCTGGTAAACAAGTACAACAAGCAATGCAGTTGGATTTGTCGACGCAATGTGCATAAAAGTTTAATTTTACTCTTAGTTTGGAATGCTTGCAACCTAATTTCTAGAAGTATAGGTTGCAGACTTTGAGTTTGCAACTTTGCAGTCAGTTTTCAGACAGTCTTATTCACGGGGGGCCATTGCTAGTTTTTAAAAGCTTACATTTCTTTGCATTAACAAGTGGACTGATGGTGTTAAACTTGTTGCCCTGTGTTTTCCAGAAAAATCAACTGGTTTGAGATTCTTCCTTGCACAACTCACTACACACCCACAAGCTGCTGATGTGGCTGTGCTCATTATTCTTTTTATGGCAGAAAAACAGCAGGTATTTAGTCAGCAACCAGACTTGAGGCCGTAAAAAAAAAAAAACGAACCTGGCACAGGTCGTGGCGTTTTGAAAACCGGAGACTTTACTTTTTCTTCCTCGGCGTGTTTGTCTGATGCGGGCAGAGTAGAACGATAGATATGGTAATGACAGGTTCTCGATCGACGAGTCTAGACTTCTGTGACGTTTTCTTGCTCCCCGTCCTTCAGGTTTTGTTGGCGTGCTTCCCAACATCAAAGAGATGCTTGTTAACTGGACCGGAAAAGACAGTGATAGCGACCAGCTGTTCTTCACCAAGATTTACACTGATCCAGCAAAAAGAGTGAGATTTCTTCCACTGCTCTGCTTTGACATCCTTTAAATGAATGAAATATGTTAGACTGAAAGTTTTACAGTAAAAGCCTCATGCCACAGTGTTTTCCCTTCAGACTCAGTTTTATGCTACTAGGAAGTCCTAACTTAAAAAATGCATTTTGACGTTTCAGAAATCCATAAACATCACCCTGGACAGCAAGTGCAGATTGTTCCAGAACCTTTTTGGATCCCTCGGTGAGTTTTCTGCCTTTGGCTTCTTAGTCCCTCCATTGAAAGTTTATCAAGCAGATATTTAATCAAATGAATCGTCGTGTATAGTCGAGTTTATTATATGTATCTAACCATCCAGAAGACAACATCATCTGATTGTGCTGACGCTAACTGACATCTGCTCATGCTCAAATGTTTTGCTGTAGGCATAATTTGCAGTTCCTGTTAAATGTGACAATCACTTTTAGAAGCATGCTTCCACAAATAGGGTTCTTAGTTATGGATTTGCACTAATCAGGCATAACATTATGACCACCTAATATTGTGTAGGTCTCCCTTGTTGTCTCCAAAATAGTTGTGACTCATCAGAGAATGGACATGGGCCTTCTGAGGGTGACCTGTGGTGTCTGAAAACACAGTGTTGTTACTGGAGGGCCTTTGGGTCCTATGGATTTGTTGGAGAGGCCTCTGTGGACCATCCCACAGATACTTGAACAATTAAGGATCTAGTGAAATATTCTTCATGTTTTTTGAGTTGTTCCTAAACCACTTCTGCTGGGGATGGCTGCTGCCGTCAAGGAGTGTCATTGATATGGGTTGGGGATGCCTGGTCTGGTCTAGGTGGGTGCTACATGAATGCCAGTCTAAAAGTTTCCCAGCAGAAAATTGAATTGCCACAAGATGGTCAATGTTATTTACTTCTCCTGTCATAATGGTCATAATGTTATGGCTGATCAGTGAAATTTTGCAAATGTCAACTTGGATTACTGTGTTCTTCTGCTGTGTTCCTTCCTTTGCTTAGTTGCTCAATTGACCATGTTACTGTCAGTACTCACTGTTATGTTGGTATTTGCCTGAAGCAATGTGTAGTTGATGTCCCTGAACGTCCTCTTCTCTTCTGACTAAAACAATAACCAGGGGCCCTGGGTGTGACTTTTCCACACGCTATCCATAATCATGCATGGCTAATGTTTGCCTATACCCAGTCCACACGAGACCAAGAGGATCAAGAATATCAGTGGGGGGTTTTGAATGCTAACAGGCCGACTGATGAAGAAAATAAAACAGTTTTGATAATGTTTGAGTGGATTCTCAGAGACGGTTTGAAGGCTGAAACATCTGTGTGTGCTTCCAGATGACGTGGTGCTGAAGTTTGAGGACGGTCGAGTACGAGCCAGAAATGTCTTGTATGACACCTTACCAGTCATCATCCATGGGAATGGACCCACAAAGGTACCGACCAGTCAAACCGTACTGGTGGAACATCAATAGACTTCTCAACATTTCATCTACTGCTAAGCTAAGCTAAGCTATTGAATCAGGCACTACTTTCATCATCTACTGTGTGCACATTGTTGTAGTCGCAAGCTCTATAAAAAAAACCATCTGCCTAAGAGGGAGTGGTTCTGGGTGACATGAAAGCACCCCTCAGCAAACACTCGGACGTTTGCTGTCTGCAGGCAGAGAAATTCTGCAGACTAGTCCGAAAAACGATGAGTTTGCGTGTGGAGGGAGAACCCCACTGCTGCAAATTCTTTAACCAGAGTCTCCCTGAATGCCTCCTGGTTTCTGAAAATAAAGAATTATCAGTCAGCTATTTACAAAACAGCACAAAGCCTTTCCATCTTTTCTGTGTTTGCACGATAAACCAGAGAAGGAAGGGACACGCACATGTTTGTATGGCTATCTTTATGAGGGCAGTCATTGACATAATACATCCCATAGCCCTTTAACACTAACCATAATCTTCTCAACTGAGTGTCTAACCTTTACCCTAACCTAATTCTAACCTTTACCCTGAAAGTCTCAAAAAAAAAAAGTCCTCACTTTGAATGACTGTCCTCACTCTGATGGTGTCAAACTAAACCCTGGTCCTCACTTAGGTAGCTGTACAAGCGCACACACACACACAGATACCAGCTGAAACACCTGAAGGCATCTTGACATTCTTCATCCGACCTTTTGCTTTCTCGCTGAGTACATGGCTCCACCACTTCCCGGGCCGTAAAACATATTTCATTTTTACTATTTGCTTTGATACGCTCTCTCTCTTAAACTACGAGCGATGAAGATGAAAAATGAAAAGACATTCCTCTCACGCACGGATGCACAAGAGTCGGGCTTGTAGGTAGAGTCGTGTCCACACGCTGTCGTTTGATGTAGATTTAAACCTGCTCACTGAGGCGTATCGCTGTGCTCAGAAGTTTATTGGCTGCACAAAACACTAGGCATCAGCACAACTGCTTCACACTGGCTCCATCTTCACACACACATTTAAAATAAAAAGAAAGGGGCATCTTTTCTCTCTGGACGTGTTTTTACACTTTGTTTTACAACTCATTCTTGACAGTCGTATGAAATCTCATTAGTCCTTGACACTCATGGCCTTCATACTTTAAAACTGCAATATGAAAACACTAAAAAGTGATTAAGAATAATCAATAAGAAGGATTCAGGCTTGTTTATACCAATCTTATGATAGCTATTTAACTTTTTTTTTTTTGCAAATTTTCTTTCTGATGATATCTTTCAGTGCCTTTTAATAATAAATCATGGGTAATTTTTTCCCCATTTAAATATACATATATCCCCAATAAACATTATTTTAATAAATCTACTACATCATTGTAGTTGGAAGCATAGAAGCAGCTTTTAGTCAGTGAGTCAGGTGAGAGCTGCCACACACAAACGTAAACCTGGAAATCTAATTCAAAAACCTTCACTTCCTTAAAGCAGTGGTTCCCAAAGTGAAGGGTGCACCCCCTAGGTGCAGTTATTATTATTATTTAGTACTAGATTGATCATTTTGTTTTCTTTCCCTCAGCTCCAGATAAACTACCTGGGAAACTACATCCCCAACACGTGGACATTTGAGAAAGGGTGCACAGTGTGCCATGAAGATCTCCTTCCTCTCACAGCTCTTAAGGTCTGTTCACTTATAACCTACCAGACAAAGCCTTCCCAGAAATACACGCAATTAATGCATGACTGTTTTTATTTCCTTCCTAAATAAAAATATAATAAACTCTTATCCTTACAGTTTCTAAAGGACCACACATGTTTAACTCTTAGCTGGCCTCTATGAAAGAGGCCGACATAAAGGGACCCGGGACTACAGCCTGAAATACCTAAAGGACGTGTCCGAACATATACAGATGTGTCTAACTGTTTGTGTTGCAGGAGAGTGAATACCCGCTGGTGTGGATTTCCATCTTCATACGTCAGCCCACCCCATTCATCACAGTGTTTTTTGAACGCCTGCTGAAGCTGCAGTACCCCAAGGACCGACTCAAACTCTTTATTTACAACAAGGTGAGCGGGTCGAGACCGTTTAAGAGCGTGATACTTTAAGATCTAAACGCCATCGCAAGAAATTACTGCAGCTATCTACGGAAGCTTTTCAGTATGAAAACCTACATTTCTTCTAACCTCCTTTCTCTTCACAGGAAGTTCACCACGAACAACATGTCAGCTCTTTCCTCCAGGATCACGGGAGCCTTTACCAGGACGTCAAGTTCATCGGGCCCGAAGAAGAAATGGACGAAGCCGCCGCCAGCAACCTGGCCATGTGAGTGTCTCTGATCTGAATCTCACACAACCACATGTGGTCTTTATCGTTCCTTCATCCAGGCCTGACGTCAGTCTGTGTTTTTTCTTGTGGTCAGCTTGGTCACGTTGACTGATCTGACCCCTACAGAGTATCTCTCTTCTTCTCTGGGACGTCGTCCAATCAACTTTGCATCATTCTTCTAAACCTGAGAGAAGGGTTAGGTTTAGGGTTAAGGTTCTCAATCATCCAGGTCTCTTGTGTCTATCTTATGACACATCATCAAAAAGCCACAGACCGGTACTGAAAGACTTGCAGACTACTCAAACATATTTTATCTTTGTCAGAGTTTGGATATCCAGTACAAAGAACGGTCAAGTGAGCACCAGCCACAAATGAGCAAACAGCAAACGTCTCTGCAGAGCTTCTTTGAAAAGACAGTAGCATCTAATGATGAGACGGCAGAAGAAAAGAAAGCTGCAAAGTGGCGTAGCCCTGCTTGAGCTATGGGGTTTGCTCCAAACCTATAATATACGGTGACTAGGTCTCCAATGAGGCCAAGAAGCCTTCAGAACTGCCATTTGTTGTATGTATGATGACTGGTTTGTGAAAAACTGTGAAAACTGGCTGAACCCAAGGATTTTTTTTTGCAGCCTAAAGATTTTAGTTTCATGGATCAACAGCAACAGTTTCCAAATTCTACAGACCTGTTACCTGCTTTATTGATGAAGAACGACTGAAGTCAATATCAGCAATAAACAGCTTTAAAATGAATTGTCTATTTGGCTGTGAAAATATCGGACTGTGTATAAAAAAACATGGTAGTAATTCCTAAACGCCTCTTTCAAATTATATTGTTAATATCATCACATTAAACCTGTGAGTCTGCAATATCTATTATGTAGAACTCAATATTAAATCCACTGCAAAGTCAGTCAAATGCCGCTGTCAGAAATGTAGCTAATTACTGACGTCAACGCATTTAGTAATACACAGGACAAGATGTTACAATCCCTTGCAAAACACATTTAGAGGCCCTGTTCGACTTAGAGGCCCTACCAAACCTACAGTCATGTGATATGACAATTAACCTAAAATCTACATAAGCTAAGTAAAAGCTGCTGGCTTGTAAGCCCACTGAGCAGCAGAGGATACTTCAAACATTGTAAAAAAAATACCTAGCTAAACGCTGCTGGCTTGTAGGGTCCGCTCAGCAGCTAACCATAGCTACCAAGCAACATGAAAACAACAGGAACCAACAGCAGTATGCAGCATGTCACTGGGGTTTTCAAGTGGGAACCTCCTTTCTCCGATGTTTCATTAAGTTAGGCACACGCGCACAAAATGTATACCAGTCTGTTTGGAAAGTCCTCAAAATTTTTTGTCCCTTCTTTTGGATTAAATCCCTTTGTTCAGGAGTTCGTTTCCCAGTTAAAATTATTATTTATTTTTTTCTACCCTCAAAAGCCAAGGTTGAAAGTTTTCTTAGCTCAGAAATCTCCATCTCCGCTAGCTGTAAAGATTCCCGCCGAAAAACAAGCTCTCCTGAGTAGTGGCAGTCCTTATACCGTTAAAATCTTTTAATTTTTAAAAGAATAAATCAAAACAAAATTATAAAAATATTTAAAAAAAATATATATTATATATATTTTTATTTCTTTTTCTTTTTTCTCATTAGCCTAGGTGAGGCACTGCCTACCCTGCCTCACCAGACTGTACACCACTGCCCGTGTTCAGTAACTACAACTTGAGTATGTTTTCATGAACAGCTAAACATGTCACGTGTCCAAACACACGTCTAATCTCTCTGTACCTGTCCTCCCTCTCAGCGACATGTGTCGGAAGGACAAGGACTGCAGCTACTTCTTCAGCATGGACATTGAAGTGGTCTTAAAGAACGACGACACGCTCAAGATACTCATCGAACAAAACCTGTGAGTAAACCGGCGAATCCCTTCACTGTTGCTAAAACATCAGCACCGGTTATGACCTCTTGGGTTGTTGCCCTCAGTCCTATTGTGGCGCCGATGGTGACTCGAGTGGGCAGACTGTGGAGCAACTTCTGGGGAGCTCTCAGTGAAGAAGGCTACTACGCCAGGTCGGAGGACTACGTGGACGTCGTGCAGCGACAGAGAGTGTGAGTTGCTTAAATTGTGTTAGCTGTGGTCATTTCATTTTAAAGTTCTAGTTCTAAGTTCTGATCATGTTCTCATGGTATTTGGTAGCCATGGTTTGCTGCTGAGCGGGCCATACAAGCCAGCAGCGTTTAGTTAGGTATGTTTTACAATGTTTGAAGTACCCTCTGCTGCTCAATGGGCTTACAAGCCAGCAGCTTCTAGTTAGCCTAGGTAGAATATAGGTTATTGGTCATATTACATGACTGTAGGCTTGGTAGGGCCTCTTAGTCGAACAGGGCCTCTAAACGTGTTTTGCCTGGGATTTCGGCACAAGGGATTGTAACATCTTGTCCTGTGTATTTCTAAATGTCTGGTCAGCACAAAGAAAGAGAAGGTTAGTGGGGATGAATTAAGAATCAGAATCATCTACATTTCTGAATAGAAATGACTCAAAATGACTAATTCATGCACACCAACATCTGAGAAGTGAAGTGAGAATTTTCTTGAATATGCAAATACAAAAGTATAATATTTTCTTGGCGGCGCTGTGGTTGTGGTGGTGGTGGTTAGTACTGATGCCTCACAGCAAGAAGATTCTGGGTTCAAATCCACCTTTCTGTGTGGAGTTTGCATGTTCTCCCTGGGTCTACGCGGGACGCCTGGTGTCTTTTACCCCACCTCTGGGGTACTGAGGACAAGCGCTTACAGGAAATGAATGAATGAATGACATTTCCAGCATGTCTGAGCATTTTTGACTCTGGGCCTAGAAATAGACACTTTAAAGATAGACTGGAGACCTGTCCAGGGTTTACCCCGCCTCTTGCCCAGAGACAGCTGGGACAGGCCATGACCCTCCAGAGGACAAGCTGAGTGGTGCAGCTACTTTTAAGCTGCACTGTAGCTTAAATTTAAATTTAAATCTAGCATACTCAGTATCCAGACAGCAAGTAGACATGTGAGCAGGTCCTACTAGATCCTAATGTTGGTTTGTAAATTGTCTTCATTGGGTGTTATTTGTTTGTTTGTAGGGGTGTGTGGAATGTCCCGTACGTGTCCAGTGTGTTCATGCTGAAGGCCAGCCTCCTCCGGTCAGAGCTGGAGGACTACAATCTGTTTGACTCAAAAACCTTAGACCCTGACATGGCTTTCTGCCAGCACCTTCGCGACAAGGTCAGTAAGAAAAACAAAAATAGAATAAAATTAGGTCTAATAGTGATTAAGTTTACACTTCTTTACACTTTAACATTTGACTTGTGACTCTTTCTCACAGGGACTCTTCATGTACGTTACCAACATGCACGTTTTTGGTCGCATCCTGTCAACAAATAATTACCAGACGGGTCATCTGCATAATGATCTGTGGCAGATCTTTGAAAACCCAGTGGTGAGATGATTTTACATAAATGCACAAAAACATGTTAGCATTACCAGATGTTGTAAATGTGGTGTGGTCCTTAGTTATTGCAGTGGTTTGTTCCATAGACTGTATATAAATATGGACAAAGCGTCGCCGCTTCTTTGCATTGGACAATCGGACTCTATTTTCCCGGCGGCGTCATGCAAATTTGGAGCAAGCCAAGAATCTGCACACTGCAGTCCAAAAAAAATTATTGAAACTATCCTTGGGAAAAAAAAAACATGTATTTTTCAGCCCAAGTCCCTTCCACTAACATGGAGGGGGCGGAGCTTATGACCTATACTGCAGCCAGCCACCAGGGGGAGCTCTACTTGCATTGGCTTCACTTTAGAGGAGCTGTTCCGTCCATATTTATAAGGTCTATGATTTGTACCGAGATAATTGGAAATAAGCTGGTGTGTACAGTTTAAACATTTTTAGCAGCAATCCATTTTTTTGTTCTTGCTATTGCTGTAGACTATTTCATGTCCCTCCCTGAAGTTGTTCCCCTCTTCGTCTCTGGCAAAACAAATAATTGTAGGTTGATGTAAAACTCTTAAATAGTAGCATGCGAGCTCAGGAATGTCTCCATCCACAGGATTAGTTTGGCCTTTGACACGGACGGAGAGACATTCGTTTATATTTTTAAAATCCTTCATTATAGAAAAACAAAATGAGATTAGGTTGCTGACAAAGTTGACAAGGCCTAACCGACCTCCTCAAATGAGAAAAGCTTAAAGATGAAGGCAAGAGACAAAAAGTAACCGCTAGCAAGCAACGACAGAATAACACAAAGGCTATGAAGGACCACTAGAAAAGCAACTTGACGCAGTTTGGACAAGAGTTAAAAGTGGTAAATCTGGAAAGAGTCCTGGAAAGGCTCTGGTCCTTTAACTCAACTACACTGAGTGGTTTTATACTGTACATGCCAGTCCAAGAGTAATGATTAGTAGTAGCTTTAGCTGCACTATAATTTGCTACCAGAACTACATGTTGTCTATGTGCTCTGCATTTGCACTGAATAGTACGGTGTGGCGCGTTTGTGTTTCTTCCAGGACTGGGAGGAGCGCTACGTTCATGAAAACTACAGCCGCATTATGAAAGACAAGCTGATTGAAACGGTGAGCCGAAACACAATCAGACCCAGAGTGAGATTAAACCACTCCATGACAGAATAGAAGCTCATATGAACTGTGACTGCAATTTAAAGAATCACTTGTCGTCAGCTTAACTTTTCTTGAGTGCTTTGGTTGTGTAATAGTGTCTGTGTTTTGTCTTCTAGCCCTGTCCTGACGTTTACTGGTTCCCAGTTTTCTCTGATATTGCTTGTAAGCACATCGTTGAAGAAATGGAACACTTTGGACAGTGGTCAGGAGGCGGCAATAGGGTAGGTCACCCCCAACCTCCTTCTGATCTGTTGATCAAACTTCATGGAACGGTTGTTACGGCAGCTGTCAGTTGTCTAAAAGAGAAAATTATGACAGAAACAACTTTTATTTGACGTATGCTGCATCTTAACTGTTGTAAATCCATCCACTAACATGGAGGGGGCGGAGCTTATGAGAGGAGCTGTCATGGCGTCCACTTTTTATACAGTCTGTTTTTTTTTTTTACATCAGTGTAGCGGTTTTAAAGATTTTCAAAACAAGTATGACAGACTGTAATGACGTGTTACACAAATAAGAAAAGAAGATGAGACGACTATAGAGATCTGCTATATATATATATATATATATTTTTCCAGGACACCAGAATCCAGGGAGGCTATGAGAACGTCCCAACCATCGATATCCATATGACTCAAATCAACTATAAAGACGAATGGCAGAAAATCTTACAGGAGTACGTAGTACCGATAACAGAGAAAATGTACCCTGGTTACTACACTAAGGTAAGAACTCTTAAGACATATATGGCTGAAAACATCATTGTCAAACATAAACACGTGATTAAAAAGTCTTGAATAACCTCTTGTATATCCCTTGTTTTTTTTTTGTTTTTTTTTTAAATTTTACTTTGTCTCCACATTTTGGCAAAAGTCAAATTTCGGCAAAAGTTTCAGTCTCCATTGTTGAAAGTGAAGCAGGAAGTAGAAACAAAAATTAACCCGTTAAAAAAGAAACAGCGCCGACTAGTGTTTGGGAGGCGTTTTTACAGTCTGGTTTGTATAAATGTCCTGTAGTATTTTAAATGAGCCTTAAGAAGTGAATGTGGAACCAAGCCGTGGCTGTGAGGGATGTATCTCTATAAACGGTGGCCAGATGAGCAGTTTCTTTGTAAAAGTCTGACTCCTTTCTATTTTTTTTTTTTGTGTGTCTTCAGGCTCAGTTCGAGCTGGCCTTCGTGGTTCGGTATAGACCAGACGAGCAGCCCTACCTGAGGCCGCACCACGACGCCTCCACGTTCACTATAAACATCGCTCTCAATGAAGTGGGCCTCGATTACCAGGTGAGTGTTCAAGAGGTTTAGAGATGTTTCATGATAAAACAGCCTGCTACTTTAAAAGTTGGCTTTGAAAACCAAAAAGAAAACATTAATATTAGATTTAATTTTCTTTCCACTAATGTGATTTAAAAAATAAAAGTACAGCAACTAAAAAACGCTCAGATGTGTCATAAAATCTGATATTACATCTGAATACGAAGCCACTTCGTCCTCATCATCGTCTCCTTCACCTACGAGAACTTCTGGTTTTATATGAATCATTTATTTCTCTTCCTTTTTTCTTTTTTCATATACTGTAAGAACAAAAGGTAAATTTACTGGTTTAGCAATTTTAGTTTTTGCTTTTTAAATAGAAAAAATCAAATAAACGCTTACTTATTGTTTATTGTAGTCCAAAATTACATTTTAAAGTACACAGACGGTGAAAAAAAATGAAGAACAATACTAATTTTTACATTATTTTTTACATTATGTGATTTTTTTCAACTTGAATGATAAACAAAAGTCTTTACATTGCCCTTTTTCTTTAGTTTTACTTTTTTTTATTATTTTTTTTAAGAGATACAATTTCTGTCATCTGTTAAATGCATTTTATTTATTTCTTTGTTTTGTTTGCAGGGTGGTGGATGCAGATTCCTCCGCTACAACTGCTCCATCCAGGCCCCTCGTAAAGGCTGGGCCCTCATGCACCCGGGCCGCCTCACCCACTACCACGAAGGACTGCCCACCACGGCCGGCACCCGCTACATCGCAGTGTCCTTCGTGGATCCCTGAGCTCCCGGCGACGGCACGCCTCACAACGCTAGTTCAGACCAAACAGGACACAAACGGATCCTCCGGACTCCTCCACAGTTGCTCTTTATTTCCTCTTTCGGTGACGTTTCTTCTCATTAACGATTATTTCTGTTACACGTCTGATTCGCCGCATCGATCAAACTTTAAACACAAAAACGCAGCTGTACACTGGAACGGGGAAACCAAATGTACGTTGTCGCCGCCGGTGAAGAGAACTAAGACTTTATTTGAACAGCGTCTCATGATTTTTTTTTGTCACAGGAACATAAATGTTTGGATCTGGTCTGGATTGGCACCTTTTCTGCCTTTTAATAGTCGTGCCGTACAGTTGTGAGTTTAAAGATGCAGCGGTTTTAGGAGCTTTTTCTCTTACTGGGAGATTAAATATACTGTGGGCGTCTCTGAGGTTTAACTGTAGTGGTGTTACCATCAGCACCAGGGACCCGGTCTGTCTGTCGACTGATTAGCGCTGATGTAACACTCCATGTGCTCTACAAATAGCCTGTATTTTATTTCAGTTTTTAGCTTTTCCGTATTAAATGAATTGAAATGAATTGAATTGGCAAACTTTAACCTGGAGTCAGGCGGAGCTCCAGCACTGAAGACCCACAAAGCGATGCACAGCTTACTACGTCTCATGCCGTTGAGTTAAGTTACACAGACTGCTCCCTCTGTCGGTTTCTGTTACGATCTTTCCTGTTGTTGAACTTAATATTTTATGTCTGTATATTTTATTTGATAAAAAGTCACGTTTCCTGTGAGATTTTATATTGGAACCAGAGCTCACTCTTTTCCTACTTGAAACTACTAAAAGTTTAAAAAACCTGGTTTGAGCTGTGTTTTAGTGGCGTTACTGTCCTTTTATGCAGTAGCCTATTGGTTTGCAGACCTTGCATGTTGTAAATTGCTGCTCCGCATCAGACTTTTAAAACCACGTAAAAATAACGTAGATGGAGCCTCGTTTAGGAACGAGCTCCTCGTTGTCCGGCGTATCTGCTCCACCTTCCTCCATTGTCAGTTTGTTAATATTCCACACGTGTCGGGCTGTGATTTTTTTTTTTTTATCGTGGGATGACATATTCTTACCGCGGGGAATGTTTTTGACGATATATTGTAAACGATGAAATATCGCACATCCACATTATCCTTCACGCAGAAGTTAATACCAGAGGACAAGGAATAAAAACTGACATTTGATGGAGTCCTGAACTAGTAACTGGTAAATGTTTGTATAAAATGGATTCATTTTTTCCCCGACAGAATTCAAATCAACTACGGAGTGAAAGGTATTTTTAATGAAGGACCTTAAAAATAGGTACAGTCTTAAATGTAAAGGTTGAGAAAAACAGACAAACAAAAAAAAAGGACAAAAGTTGATAATCCATAGAAGGATTCAAAGTCTAGAAACAGTCAGATTCAGTTCTTATCAGAAAGCGAGTCTGATCAACCCTTACAGATGAAAAATATATTTCTCATATATTACATATTCTTCCTTCAGTCCCATCACAGCTGCTGAAAAACTTCCCGGGTCAAATCTACCAGTAGTTTTCTGTAAACTTCAACCAAATCGTTTATAGTAGAAGAGCTTTTAAAATCAACCAGACTTGTTCAAATAATGCCGTCGGGTTTTTATCAAATTCCAATTCTACAACGTCCAAAACCCCTGTTGGTATGTGAGGAATTTTATTTCAAAAAAAACATCAAAATAGCAGGAGGAATGTGAGTAAGAAGAATGTACAGTTTAAACTTAAAAACCTAAATGTCAACCTTGGTTGGACATAAAAACAGACTGACCATGACATCGACTAACACTGTTAGAGAGAATATATTTTCAGAGATCAAATAAAACACGTGGAAGAAAAAATAAAATACACAGGTTCCTAGCGTGGAGCGAGGCCGGATGATCACAAGCGGAAGCGGTCGGAGAAGTTTGGCGACTCTGGGATCGTGAGAGGGACTTCACTCTTCTTCACCGCCACAGGTTTGTAGTGTCTGATGGGCTGAGCCTTGTGGACCTGCAGAGAAGAGACGCCGTCAGACTGGATCAGATTAGAGCTGCAGACTATTTGGACAAAGTTAAGGGTCTGATAACTACAAGCCTTAAAAGACAGAGTTCACAAGCAAGTTCATGTTAGAATATAACCATAGTATTAATATTAACCAGTCTTATCCATTAGTGTTGCGACAAAACATACACGCTCAAATTTGGGTTTGAACCATAGACTGTGTAAAGATGGACAACGGAGCTGCTCCACAAAAGTGAAGCCAAAGCAAGTAGAGCTCCCCCTGGTGTCTGGCTGCAGTATAGGTCATAAGCTCCACCCCCTCCATGTCAGTGGGCGGGACTTGGGTCAAACTAAAACACTAAAATACACGTCAAATAATTTTTCTTTAAGGATTGTTTCTGCCAGTATAGGTAGTTAGTGGTCTCTCGTTTATCGCAGTTACGTTCTAAAAATAACCTGCCATAGGCAAAATCCGCAAAGTAGTCAGCTTTATTTTTTTTACAATGATTATAAATGTTTTAAGGTTTCAAAACTCCTCACTACACACTTTATACACTTTTCTCAATAGCTTGCAAACATACCACACTTCAGTCACACTGCCAGCGATCAAAGATACTGGATATGTAAATGTCTGTACTGTACAAGAGACACCGTACGGAGGAGACTGATTGACAATGGTCTACAGTCTCTTAGCCAATCAGGACGCAGAAAACAATGAGCTGTATTAACCCAAGTTAACCTCACTTATTGTGACGCCTAATAGTTTTGCAAATGGTAGTAAATAGTTGCAAAAAAACGCCTGATGCATTTCAATGTAAATAGTTATAAATAACTTTGTTGTTGGCTAAATTATTATACAAGCTTTTGAAGTTTACAGTTTAGATTTGCGTTCCAAGTTATAAAAATGGTTCGTTAAATGTGTTTATGATTTTCACAGTGAAAAATCTAGGTTTTTCCTACACGGATTTTATGTTTTTAGTGCGGTTTTGGGTCCACTGTGTTAATACAGTATGTCAGAATGAAAAAATAACTTTAGAATCACACATGTGAGGTTGTGCTGAAAAGAAAGATACCCAACAAGGCACGGTAAACTGTTTACTTGTACTCATAAATAAACCTCTCCAGACTACATTTAATTCATGTAGAACGTAGTAACAGATTGATAATGACCTGTTCTTGCCGCAGCCTGTTGATCTCATCCTTCTCCCTCTGCTCCTGCTCCCGCCTCTGCTCCTCCTCCATGCGCGCCCGCAGAGCCTCCTTCTCGCTGGACATTCGCTCGTACTCCTGCCACTCACGGGCCCGGCGCTCCGTCGCCAGCTCAAAGGCCTCCACAACTGTAGAAGAACGAATGCCTTCTGAAGAACGCCGTCGTAGTGAAGACAACAGGAGCACAGTGAGTTACACGACGCTGAAGAGTGCCTCAGCCTCCGAGGGAGAAGCACGCTTCAGCAGAATCTGAATACACGGAGCACGGGAGGAAGATCTACTTCACTACAAAGCTCCCAGATATTCAGCTGGAACCGTTATTTCTATTTGGTAGATTTCTACAAGGAAAACTACCAAATAGAAATAGTCAAACTGTTTTTCACGCATCGTATCAGGCAGACACGTTACTTAATGACAACATAATTATATTCAGAATATATTTAAAGTTTCTTCTTAAATACATTTGGCCACGTGAACCAAACGTTTGCCAAGCTGTCGCCGTGTCCCAGCGTGACAAGACGGGGCTCTTTAATTACACATCTGAACAAACATGGCACCTATTTACACTGACAAAAACCTTGTGTCTGTTAGAAGAGATTCATGAGGGGTGTAGCACGTCGCTTATAGTCTTACCCACTGCAGCTCGTCCCTCCTTCTTGGGCCGGAAAGGCTCTTTGTGAGTCACCACGTTGGGCCTGGCTTTGAATTTCACTGCTTCCTCTTGCTCTTTCTGCTCTCTTTTCACCTGCAAACAACACGGGGACATTGTTCAAGACTTTCATTGTTGAGTGTTAAAATGGCTGTCGTGCAGTGAGGGTCATATCGTACAATCTGTTCCCAGCGATTGTTTTTCACGGCTCCTCTTTCGTCTATCAGGAGTCTAAAAGGCTCCGGCTTCGTCGGCTCCAGCTTCTTCTTCTCGGGGAGGACCACGGTGTCAAAATCTGGAAGAGGCTGCGCCTTGAACTGTGGAACCTGAGGGGGGAAAAAAAAAACACTAATTAATCATTTCTGTCTTTATTGTGAGATCTATAACGGCAGATAAGATTCTACGAGTGAGACTCCACCTCTTCATTTCGCTTCTCCTCCAGCCTTTTCTCTTTCAGCGCCCTTCTCTCCTGTTCCCTCTGCTCAAAGGAAAAGGGAAGGACTTCCACATGGTGGTGTTCTGGTAGCCGTGGCTGGAAGGGAAGGCCGAAGTGAGGCACTTGAGGGGCCTTAACTGGTGAGGGTGGTTTCACCTGAGGCACAACACAAAAAACACCAGTTCAGATCACTGTCACGGCTGCACCTGAGCAAAGGGGATGGGTCACCTTAAACTGAAGGAGTGTTGAACCAAATATGCGCTTACTTCTTCAACCTTGCGAACCATACGGACCCTCTTCTTGAGGGCAAACGCTGGAGACTCTGGCACAGTTGGAAATGGTACTTTCTTTTCTGGCAGTCCCTGTTGAGAGGAGGACATCCTGTCGTTATTACGTCCCCATGTTGACATACTTGACGTCGTCTTGAGCGAGTTTCAGTGCGACATGAACTCACCACAACTCCTTCCAGGACCTTCTTGGGCAGGGGCTTGGCGGTGAAGTTGTGGGGCTTCTCATCACCCTCCTGGGTCTTCTTGGTCGCCTGTCTCTCCTGGAGACGTTTCTCAATCTCCAGCTCGAACCCCTGGGGGACGGTGGGTTCCTTCACCGACGGCTTCTTCAGGTCCTCTGCGCTCTCCAGAATCTTCTTATTCAACTCCACCGGCTTGATTTTAAACCTGTGATTAATTGGTGTTAGTTTTGCTTCGTTGCCACCTGATGTGTGTTAGCATCAAATACTAAAAAAGGTGGTTTAGTTTTTATATGTCACACTGTTTTCTTATAGTCCACAACTCTGAGACATTTCCATATTTATAGATGGACTGAGTAAAATCCAGTTTTCATTTCAGCTCAGCTAATGGTTCTCTCCATCAAAGCGCAGCAGCAGGCAGAAGCTAAGTCACTCAGATTCATTAATGTGAAGCAGCATTTGCCAAAAAGTGAGTCATCTGAACAACAAGGATCAAAGTAAACACAGAGGAGCCTTACTTTTGAAGTTTTTCCAATTCTTCAGCCTCTATCTCAGCGGCGCTCTTAACAGTTGGCGCCCGGTGCCTCTGACGGGTTACCAGGTGTGGGGAGTGAGGCTGGGTGAGCTTCAAGTGGTCACCCTTCACCGGGGATGGCCCTAAGAAAAAGAATCAAAGTCAAGTATAGATTAAAAGAGTGTGGAGAAGGAAATGAAAGCAGCACTGAATGTTTGAAAATCCTCGGCGCACCTCTTTCGTGACTTCTGCGACTGTGCAGGTGGTAGCGGGTGGGAGTCCTCTTCTCAAACTGCTCGATCTGCTGAGCAACCGGCACGTACGCATCGGACTCGTCGGCTTTTCTTTTGTGGCCCGTCGACAGGTTGAAGGGTTTGGGCACGGTGGCGCCTTTCCTCGCCTTCGCCTAAAAAACAACAACAAAGTAATTAAATCTGGATGTCAGATTAATGTTGTAATCAACAGGCAGCAGCTACCTGAGAGCATTTATTGTTGCAGTGGATTTTAAATCACTTAAACATTACGTTTGTCTAAAGTTTCCCCTCAGAACTGAAACCTCAAGTCGTGAGCTTATGTGAGCTACTTACTGGGGAGGCGGGTTTGCGAAGCTGACTGATAAAATCCACCTCCTTGTAGGACGTCTTGCCTGAAGCAGACGCCTTAGCGCGGTGGTCTGTGTTGAAGTGAAAGTCTTTGGGCACCGTCGTGGATACTATCATCTTCTTTGGTGGTGGATCTGAAATAACAGCATCCAAATCTCAACTTTCAGACCGTACTAATGGCTCCAGCCAAATAAAAAAAATACAAGTCAGGATTGTCTACTCACTGCCAGCCAGAGCAGCCTTGTAGCTGGCCTCGTTCTTCTTGCGGTGCAGAGCCACTTCGTTCTGGAGGGTTCTGATGCGTTCCAGCTCCTGTTCTTCAGAAGAATTTCTGTTTGGACACAACAGATGTGTAAAGAAAGGCAACTGGACATGTAGAGTTTCTGGAAGGTGTTTCACCACTCATCAAGTAGCTTCTTATAATATAACACTTAAGTTATACACAGTATACAAAAATTCCATCGGTCCAAAAATATATAGAACCACCTCTACGACAGTGACGTGACATACAGAACCTCAATAAACCCTGGAGCTGATTTATTCTATTGTTTTGAGTCTAAATTAAGAACTCTTAACACGGATAACAAAGTCTCAAATCCAAAAGGTATAAATCCATAACGCCAACGAACGCTACGTCACGGAAAAAATATCTTAGTACGGTCGTACCATACCCAGCAACGGTGCTGCAACACATTACAAACCGGGCTGAGCACTGGATTCCACTTCCAGGTCTCATTTGTAGTTTAATTTCTGCGTCCCGTTAATATTTATACTTAATAAAGAACTACACAGATTTAACTGTGAATGCCACCGACGCATTGAACGAAACACAAATAAAGTGGTAAAAGGATTTAAGACTTGATGAAATGTAATTTAAGACCGACGATGCAAAATATGCTCGTATTAAGACTGGTGAAACTTTTTAAGACCTTAAATTGGCGCAGAAACCCTGTGTATTACCCCAAAACTGGTCACAAAATACATGTTGACAAGACAGCAGCCTCAGGATTTGGACTAATAAAACAGTGAAATGAAGTCTTACAGGAGGCAGAGGAAAAAAAATTATCTTTCAATAGCACGACACTGGAAATATAAGATGCATGTTTTTGCAACTGCTGCGGTCCAAGTGTCTGTGCCTTCAGATGGTGCTACTTACTCAGTCTTTGTGGAGGCGGAAGCTGCAGCGTGCGACTTGAGTGCAGCCCGAGAATTCAGCCGCTCACTCCTTCGGTAACCGAGACTGGAATTTAGCTTCCCACTCCTGGATCTTCTGACAACCGGACTCCTACGTCAAAAAAGCAGCAGTTTAAAAACCTGAACAACAAAAGCTAAGAAGATTCTGACAATACATGACCTACATCTCAAGGTGTAAACAAGAAACCAGTCTGCGTTGACACTTAATATCCAAAGCCTATTCAGAAGCTTTTCAGGTCATGTATGCTCCATTAAAAAGAATATTTCAGGATACAGGAGAGGATTCATGACACTCACTCTTTGTGTTTCTTTGACGGAGGTGCAGCCGGATCGCTCGTCTCTTTACGCTTTGAAACCCTTAAATAGATTAGAAAAGATATTATAACAACTCACATTGGACATTAAGATATAACTTGAGATGAACTTTGAGCTCAAGTGTAGAAAAACACCACAACTCAACTTGTAAACACCACTTCTTTGCAGTGTCAGGAGTCAAAATACTAAACCTTTCATTCATGTACAGCACAACCAATACCTAAAATGAATTCTCTTTACACACCATCACATAAGAGTAGTCATTATAAGATCTGTACCTGCGTGGCTGTGCAGGAGGTTGATTAGCAGTCCTTCTCTTCTGTTGGGGCTTATTCTGAGGACACGGTTTAGTGCCCCAGGTTGTGACAATGTTTGAAGGTGGAGACACAGATGCGCTGGGACCTGGAATGTGGATCAGTCCAGATGGGTTAATATTAACCATGCCGTGCCACACTTATTACAGTGCAGAAGTAATTTAATAATAAAAAAACACTAACCTGAGTCAACATCGCCCCCAACTTGAGGCGTTGCTACGGTCCCAGACTTGTCATCTCTCAAACCCGGCTGATCGGGTCTTAATGGTGTGACAAGCTGCACAAGCTGATCAGTTTCACCGCCATGTTGTTCTGCTCAAGGGAAAGAGTTCATTATAAAAACTGACAAAATCTCTCAGTCTATGATAGAAAGGTCCCCATCAAGTTTACTCTGCCCCTGATCTGATTCCTTTCCTAAATCTTTCACCTAAAAGCTATAACTCAAAGGTTTATATTTTATTTTACAAGCGTAAAGTCTTCATCATTGTGCAAAACAAATAACAGGGAAGAAAGTAAAAGTATGTGGGTGTCCATTACATAAAACACACACACAGTTTAAGGGGATGTCTGGTTTTCCAACAGTCAAAAATATTCTGTTCACCATCATGTGGTCTGAATACGTGAGGGATCAAATTCTCACATTTGAGAAAGTGGAAAAAGTAAAAGTTCAAATCGTTATTGTGAGTTTCTCTAAAAAGTAAAATGCATACAGATTATTCCTAGTTGTGACTTTAACTGTAGTACCAGCTTCAAAGAAGATGAATAAATAGACTAACTATAAAAGAGCTTTACAGAGCTTATAACTTGAACAGTTTTGCTCAGTCCTATAGAAAAAATAAATCAAAACAATGCCTATAGTCATTTAGGATCAGTTAGCCACAAAAGGCAAATTAAATTAACTCAAGCATCTGTGTGTATGCGGCTCCACAGCTGAAACGCTGAAACGCTCCTTTTGAATCCTTCTGGATTATATGACAAAGATGACGTAGATAATTTTTCAGGGGAAAAGTTGAAACCACAAAAAGTCACATTCCTGAGTTGACCCCTTTCGTTGCCATATTTGTGCAATTACCATGCCTTCAGTGCAACAATGGCAACTTCCTGTAAAGCATGATAAACTATTATTTTGTGATGTCTGAGATAAACAGTTACACACATGATGGTGAAGAGTTTTTAGAATTACTAATTAAAAACGTTTTATGTTGTTGTATTCCTCCAGATTATGGCTAAACAATGAAAACATGTTGTGTCTGAGTTTGTGGGACGATGCACAATTCTCACTTCCTGGATAATAACACGTTATTGTCTTCATTCAGTGCATTAAGTGTTAAGACAAACAGTTTTATCACCGATCAGCATTTGCAGAACTGTTTACATCTAACGTTAGCATGCTACATAGCGACACTGGGATCAGTTATGTGGCAGTAGGGGAAACAACCGTTAATAATCCTGGATATAACGTTAGTCTAATGACCGGACTTGGAAAAACATCGAAGGGGAGACTTACCAAACCACTTGTCGTCGGTTTCGGCATCCAACAACTCCTTAAAGTCGACTACGTGTGACGGAGCATCAAACTGGTAACGCTCGGAGGTATCACCGGAGTCGGTTTCGGCCATAATCACCGGCTATGTTTTTATGACAACTCACCTAAAAAACACCAAAACAAACAAGGAAAATCTTAAATTAGTGAAACTTCTACTCTGCGTTTAGTCAAACGTCCAATCAAACTGCTTTTTAGCTTCTATCGGATAGCTTCTATGCTATATGTTTAAAGAGAAGACACAAACAGACCGACTGCCCTGAAAAATGTTCACAGCTGAGATGAATTTTGCTACCTTAAGAGACTATTCATTTCTGGAGTTAATAAATGCCACATTGATGATTATTTACTATAAATACAAATGTAAACATTTGTTGAAAAGCTTACCTAAATCGTCCGTTCCCTCCTTGCTGCGGATACAACTGTAATCGCCGCGCGAGGCGTAACGTTAGCTTTTGAATTGCCCATATTTTGAAGCAGCCAATGGCTGCCCGTTTTGCTCTCCAGCTCGTCGCTCATTGGCTGTTGGTTCTTCTTCTACTACTTCAATTCAGTTCTACTGACTCAGGATGCTGCTATGTTATGTTGACGTTGACGCCGCAGACTTTATAAAATATATGTACATTGAATTATATATTTAATGTTTATATATTCTAAGTTTAACACAGATTTATCGCCAACATCGGGACTTTTCCAATTCTATATCTAGCAAAATTATTTATATTATTAAATACGAAACTGCAAAATCCTGCTACACCCTCATACTAGCACGTTTTGTTTGTTTGTTTTTAAACTCTCTACTATTAAAATCATCAAATCAAGAATAGTTTGGGATAGAACAGAAATGTTTGTTATCATATATATATATGACATTAAATAGTCATGCTCAAATACTACAAATATTACCTCACCCTTGATTTAGAGTGAAGCGCCTTGTATGTATTTCTAATCCCAGTCCTTGTATAATAACAAATGTTCATATAGGCCAATAGCTCAGATCAGTTTATTGCTTAAAACCCAATAATAAAACAAAAATTCCTGGCACACTATTTTGTTTTCCCCTCAAGGCTGCATTCTTTCCCCTCTCTTCTTCTGCTTGTACACAAACAGCTGCACGTCCAGTCTGCAAAGCTCCTGAGGTTTTTTGGATGACACCATCCTTACTGGACTGGAACGGGTCTGCTTTACAAGCATCTGCATCCTTCTAGGACATCTGCGATACTGAACTGTCAGATGGTGCTGCTCATACCCACGACCACTCTCTGTCTCTGCAGGATCTTTTTTTCAGAAATTTCTCCACCGTGTTATAAATAAAGGATCATCTGATCTTATCGGTACACGAAGCAAGTTGACATGGGAAAAAATAAGACTCTTTAACACTAATAATGCTTATTTCAGCAGGAAAATGAAATTACTGAAACTATCTTATCCCAACTTCCATCTCTGCTGCATAATCCTGCCTAACAAGTTTTCTACTCCTACAGAGATAGATGCCATTAACTGGATTCCAGGGACAGTTTCACGTAAAACCATTAAATCAGTGCTTCCTGCTTCATGTTTGAAGGTCATGCTGTTGCTTTTTAACTCTATTGTTCACAGGAATGAGATATATTAGGTGCTGGATACACAAACACGACATCATTGTCATGTGAGTTCACTATAAAATTCTGCCACAACTCATCATCAAGTGTTTGGAGCTTAGTATATTCATATTCTCTGTCAGAGTCAGTGTTCACACCTTGTTTTTAATAACCAGACACCTGTCTATAGGACTACACTGCATTTTTATTTCATAATGCACATAAATATTGCAATGTTTTTGATGTAAAATGAACACTGACATACAATAAAAATACATTTATAAGACGTCAAGGACTGGACAGTTTAGACCAGTGGTTCCTGAAGTTGTCGTCAGCAGTCAGGAGTGTGGGAACAACGAGGAGCGAAGCACAGTGCGTTGTGTGTCCAGGAATATTAGGGCGAGAAGAACATTAAGTATTCTGCATTTGACAGCAATTTCTCAAAACCAGCGCTCGGCAATCCATCATCGTGTGACGTCTCAGCTCGTCCACAGCTTGTCGTGCCACGGCTTCTCAGTGTCGTCAGCGTCGGTCTATACTGTCTGATGGAGCCCTGCCACGAATTCCTGATATAATGGCTCTGAAATGAAAATGTATAAAACAAATGAGGACCGACTTTTTATAATTGTGTTATTTTCAACTGTGGAAACTCTGCTACAAACCTGTATCCGGATCAATGAATGAATGTCTGATGAGGAAGTCTAAGACCACCATGGCACAGTTTGGTTTAAAGTCATCAGTAGCCAGGAGTTGTTTCACCTGAAATAAGACAGAGCAAATAAAAAACACCTTAAAAGATTCACCGTCTAATCATGTAGTTTGTCTGGGTGGCATTAACTGGGCCTCCAGTACTACTTTGGGGAAGGTTTGGGTTTTATTCGACCAGGAAACGTCCTTTGATTCAATATCAGTATCAGGAAGATCCTGTCTCAAAGTGATGCTGAAGAAAAAATAAATAATAATAAAGTCTCCAGCTGATTCAAAATGCTGCACGAAAGCACAGATAGGAATTATATATATTCATAAGATAAGATAAGATAAGATAAGATAAGATAAGACTTTATTCATCCCTGTGGGGAAATTAGGGCGTTACAGCGGCAGGAAACAACAGTGCAAGATGCAGAAGATACTAAAAAATAATAATAATAATAATAATAAAATAGAACAGAATAAAAATAGAGTACAGCAGACAAATATGTTATGTCTGGTCTGAGTTGAAACAAACAATTTGGATTGAGGAGTTAAAGTGTTAAAGGAGGATAAATAAATATATGTTGACATTCATGAATAGCATGAATAAAAACAACAACAAACTCCAATAGGAGTTAAATTACATTGGCCTGTCTTTGAAATCCAGAATAGTATTTAAAGTGTTTCTTGCTAAATACCTGGTCCTGTAAAGGCTAAGGTCCTCATACTAGCACGTTATCACAATAGATTGCTTTTGCTCTAAACGTTCAGTTTTATTTATCCCGTTGCAAATTCGGCAAAACACATGCACCGTGTGAGGCTCGAACTCACGACCTTCAGATTATGAGACTGACACGCTGCCTGAAGAAGCACGCGGAGGTAGAGCGCTCAGGTACCACGCCCCCCTCTCTCGCTGCGATCGAGAGAGATGACACGAGATCTCTCTAAAGGGCACTGGGTCTACGCTGCCGATACGCCGACCACCTAAAACGCATGTGTCAAACATGCGGCCCGCGGACCAAAAGCGGCCCGCCGGAGGGTCTAATCTGGTCCGTTGCAACTATCGACAAAACACATGCCCCGTGTGAGGCTCGAACTCACGACCTTCAGATTATGAGACTGACGCGCTGCCTACTGCGCCAACGAGGCCTGATGCGACAGGCGGAAGTAGCGCGATGACGTACCACGCCCTTTCTTTCACCGCTGTAGGTCTACGCTGCCGATACACTGACCACCAAACGTACGGTCCGCGGTCCAAAAGCGGCCCACCAGAAGGTCTAATCTGGCCCACAGCATGAATTTGCATTGAAAGTGTGAAAAAGCCAATGAAAATAAAAAAAATATCAGTAAGTTGTCCACTGTTTTAGTTTGAGAAGTGGACAGAAGACAACACTGAAACCCAGGACTAAACAGCAATGTGCCCAAATTGCACTTATTTTACTTAAGATTTCTTTTTTTTTTTTGAAAAATAAAAAATAAAAAAATGTTCTTGTTCTTCTTCTTGTCTTGTTTTCTTGTTCTTTGCACTAAAACAAATGGAAAAAGTCTGGAGTTGTTGTTACTTTTTCAGTTATTATGCTGTTATCTTACTGGTCCAGCTTGCTTGAGATCAAATTGGGCTGAATGTGAGTACAGTGTATATCCAGTATTTTGAATGCTAGCTCCTTCAATTCATTATTGATCTCCCATGTGACATACACTGCCCATTCTTTGCCCTGAGTTTTAAGTTATAGTCTTTTTGGTTTTCCCTTTGTGTTTATAATGATCTGACCAGTCGTGTTTCCCCTTTGTCTCACTTTTGGCGCATTTCCACTAGCACGGTTCGGCTCGGTACGGCACGGCTCGGCGCGCTATTGCGTGTTTCCACTAGCACGCAGTACCTGGAACCGGGTACATTTTTGGTATCACCTCAGCCCTGGTTCCAAGCGAGCCGAAGCGTTACTAAAACGTGACGTCAGCCGACTGCCTTCCACTGATTGGCCGATGAGTGTCGTCACTGGAAGCGTCATAACCGCGCGACGACCGCCTAGAATGTAAATAAAAACAAGACGCGAGACAAGACACCACTTTTTACTGCTTTTTGACTTGGAACGAGATGGCTTCTCAGAAAAAATCCGCTCCTTGGTCGGTGGAGGAGGTCCAGACGTTCCTGACTCTGGTTGCCGAAGAACGGATTCAGAGGGAGGTCTTCCGGATTTGTACGTTGCTCGGCGCCGTGTAAATGACGTCACAGCGGTTTCGCGCAGCCGTGTTATGACGACCCCGCCCACGTCGAGGAGGCACCAGTTGTAATGGAAACACAACCAAACCGAGCCGAGCCGTGCCGTGCCGTACCGTACCGAGCCGAGCCGTGCTAGTGGAAATGCGCCATTTGTTAGCTCAGTTAGTTGTTGTTCTGTTTGTTGTCGTACTGCAAATGTACTGTCCTTGACCTCCCTGCAATACGAAAGAGGCGACTCAGCCAGGACAGCCCAACAATATTCAGAGCCTTCAGCATCTCAGGGCGAACCTTGTCCACCCACTGTGGGCAGGCAAAACACGGGGGCTCTGGAGAGGTCCAGAAAATACCTATCACACATTTTTGGTGCTTTTACCGTTCCATCACAGAACATTTGAGTACTAGATGTAGAACATGTCTGCATTAGTAACCTCGTGTATGGGCAGGATCTGGAAATCTTGCACCTCTCCGTCTCCTACTACGGGCTTGAAGTCCAGAGGAAGTTCCAAATCAAAGACGAACTGGCATTCTGCAAACACGCCCTCTTCGTCCTCGTAGGTGTAGCTAGAAAACACAGTATGAAACTTTCATTAAATTTAATTCCTCTCCTTTGTAGATAAGTGTTAACATCAAGCTTACCTCACTGTTGCTACAGGACGCGCCTTCTCAGCAATGGCTGCCGGGATACACGCTTCCTCCTCACACTCTTTAATCAGAGTGTGTTTGATGCCGACACCAGCAGCCAGACCGCCGGCCGCCTGTTGAACGTGACACGAGTTATTTCCTCTTTGCTGTATCTGCTCTGACAGCAGGTTCAGTCCCAGTCTCTACTCACCACGTTGTCCAGCAGCCCGGGGTACGTCTGCTTCGTGAGGGACCGTCGGGCCAGCCACATGCTGACCTCCCCGCTGTTACTCACAGTATAACCGTTGACGTGAACTCCGTAGCGCTTCACCCCAAACAGACCTGTTAGCGCAGCAACACAGTCAGTTCATACGACACAAGAAGAAGATAAATGTTTGCGTCCAAAACCTACATGTAGCCGATCTTTCCATCCACATCGAAGGAGGGTCGGAGAATTTTGGCATCACGCTGTATTTCTGAAAGATGAGAACGTGATATGATCATTGGGTGCTCCTCAGGATGTCACCCAGGAAACATCAGGCTATTCTGACATGGAATTTCAGAATAAAAGCTCATTTAAGTGGCTTATATGTTTGATATTTTCCATACCATTTCAAAATTTCAATTTGACACCAACACTCTGTTTGTACACACCAATTCCACTTCACAAATTCAGGCCATTCCTTATGTGGAATTTCAGAATAAAAGCCACTTAAATGATCTTATATTTTGGATATGCGTTCTTCTCTTCTATTTCAGACTGAAATTAAAATTCCCCATTTCCACAGACTAAATTCACTTCGCAATGATAATACACAACCTCAGGATGTCACCCAGGAAATATCAGGCCATTCTGGCGTGGAATTTCAGAATAAAAGCCCCATAAAGTATCTTTAATTTTGCCATTTTCGCTTCTATTTCAGACCTAAATAAAAACAAAAAACAAAAAACATGCTTCCACGGACTAATTCCACTTCACCACGATAGTACAAAACTTCAGGACGTCACCCAGGAAATGTCAGGCCATTCTGATGTGGACTTTCAGAATAAATGTCCCTTAAATTCTCTTATATTATTTTTTCCAGCCCATTTCAGATTAAATTATGAGAAGAACACCCTGTTCGAACACGTTAATTCGTAATTTCGCAAATATCTGGGCATTCAGGTGTGGAATTTCAAAATAAAAGCCTTTTAAATTCACTTATATTCTGGCTGTATAGTTTCTATTCCGTTTAAAACTACGAATAAAATAAAATTCTCCATTTTCTCTCTGATAGTACACAACATCAGGATGTCAACCTGGAAATATCAGGCCATTCAGGTGTGGAAATTTCAGAATAAAGGCCCCATGAATTATTTATCTTGAATATACGTTTCCCGTTCCATTTGAGAATGAAATTAAAATAATTCCCTGTTTCCAAAGACTAAATCCACTTCACCCTGATAGTACACAATCTCAGGATATCACCAAGGAAAGATCAGGCCATTCTGGTGTGGAATTTCAGAATAAAAGTTTCATTAACTGTCTTATACTTCTTATATTTCCCATAACACTAGGTGATAGTTGTCCCATGCGTATAAGTCAGTACCAGGTTATTGCCGGAGACTGCTTCTGCTTCTCACCTCATCCCTCCATCCTTTCAGACACGTCAGACTTTCTTCTTTTCTCAGATCATTCAGGACTTGGTCCACGGCCTCGGATCTCTTCTCGTAGGAGTCCAGACCCTCACACAGCGACACTGCGCCGCCATGTGGCGGCCTGAACACCGCTGGATACCGCGTCAACAGTGAAGCTACGTTTGGAGGGATCCAGCCAACCTGAGCTCCGTCTATCTCAAACCTTAAGCAGTTAGCACGACAGGAGCCTGAGGAAACAAGTTGGTTATTTTAAACACAGCCGCTTCTTTACACCCGCCTCCCGCTTTAACTGTCACTCGGGGACTCGTTCGTTTACCTGGTAAATAGAAGTTATTCATTCGCCGGAGGAGTTGGAGGATTTTTTCCGACCAGCCACAGTTAGCCATTTTAAAATTGAACTTGTAAATAATGAATAATGTGTAGAAGAAGAAAAGCAGCAGAACAAAGCTCACTAGCGCCCTCCTCTGGATGACAGAAGTATCAGACCCCATAGACATATATACATAGACGCCGCATCGACTGTGGAGGGACGTGCCTAAAGCGCCGCCATCTTGGTACAGGGCTAGCAGAGGCAGCGGTGCGCGAACATACGAAGAAAAGAGGTATTCCTCAATCTCAAAGTAGAATTATTCACTGAATTTTGGACCGATTTCCAAACATATTGATCTGTTAAAAACGTCACACGTGTAGCTATGATAAAAATATGAGTTTACTACCGAAATACTAATTTTACTTAATGTTATCAGCAGACTAGCTTCTGACAGAGGATTGTAAAGAAAAGATGCCGGACTTCAACTGATTTATGATGACTTTTATTGTGTAGAAACACCATTCCTCCATAGATGTAATGCACTGTAGGAGCTAGTGGCCCTGTTCCAAGATGGCCGCCCTGTAGGCACGCCGCTCCAGTAGACGGCAGCGCTCAATAAGGCGTCTATCGATCAGACCAGCAACACTAAACGTATTACCCGCCTTCTCACTTTTCTCCAGTAGGTGGCGACATGTAAATATAATGTGCGCGAATACAACCGTAGAAGAAGAAGAAGAAAGCCGCCTCCTCAGAATAGCTACAGCCTCTGGTACATTCAGGTGGACTTGTGAATATGAGTTTAGGATTGATTTATCTCCACGTGCTCCTAAATCTCTAAGTAAAACGGCACCGGGGATGTAAACGAGTCATCTACCAGACTAATGGATCTCTTAGTTGCATGCTTACCTCTTTGGCTATAGCTTTCTGGAATAGGCTGCTAGCTAGCAGGCTGCTGTCCGTCACTAATATTCACTTGTCCTGGCGTTGTCATCTCAAGACTCAAGACAAGGATAATAGGCTGTGTTTGCGAGACAGAGACTAGACTTCAAACGTGTAAACGGTAAGATTTATTTAATTTTCTGTATTTTTTTTTTTCACACTATACGACCGCCTCCTCCTCCCGTTTCCGTTACTAAATAAGGAGACACATATTTAGCTCTAGACTCGACTTTTCTAAGATTAGGAATAAGTTGAGCATTCGCGTAAGTAATGAAATAATAGAAATAATAAAAAAGCTTGGTTTATATTTTCAATTTGTGGATTTTGTAGTGCGAATCTGACTCTTACAGTTTCGCAGATGTACTGTAATGTACACAGGCATCCTTAGCTGTTATTAGCCTAGCATGGTGGTCAGGCTGACTAATCGAAAACAGATTAAATCGATTCCTGTCGTCTGCACCGATCAGCCACAACATTATGGACAGGAGGAGTAAATAACATTGAACACCTTGTGGCAATTCACTGTTATGCTGGGAAACTTTTACACCTGGCATCCATTTATTCATGTGGATGTTACTTAAACAACTTAAAAAACAAAAAAAAAACATGAAGAACTGAGACCCCTCCCCTCACTAACAACATGTTGCCAGACACTGCAGCCAAAGTCCATTCTCTGATGAGCCAGTTTTGGACCTACGCAACATTAGGAAGGTGGTCATAATGTTATGCCTGATCAGTATATAATACAAACCAGGTAACGGAGCTCCACCTTTCCTTCCTCAGGGCTCAGGATGCAGGAGATGAGTGAGATTGTGATCGTCACCATACCAGAGGCGGTGGGAGAGGAGTCCCAGTCTGTGGTGGAGGAGGATAAAACTGTGCTAGTGACGACAGAGCTCACCCAGCAGCCGGGGTAATGCACACACACTGCACACACACTGTACACACACTCGGTTCTGCTTAGATATGCTGAACCGAGGAACGTTTTCTGATCAAAATAAACCAAAAAGTCCAGGTAGGCTTTTTGAGACTTGGATGTTAAAGGTTTAAACATATTCTAGTAATGTCCCTCTTGATGCATGAGTAGATGGATGTGTTTTTATTTTGAAAAAAGTACTTATTTATTTCTTTTATATACTTTCCGAGGCCATTTTGGGTGTGTGCTGGAATTTAGTTGTATAAACTGCCCTGCCCAATGACCGTACATGTAAAAGAGACAAAAACGATGACTCTGTGACTGTGGAGACTCGACAGAAATTCTGCAGGAGTACGCAAAGAGATGAAAAAAGATGACAAACCTCAGCAAAGATGCTGAGAACGCCAAAAGAGATGCAACACGGCCACAAAACGACTGCAAGAAAACTAAAAAAAGACAAATAAAGTTTTATTTCATTTATTAATTTGTTCTGCTGCTCTCTGTACAGTTCCAGGACGCTCATAAATTGAATAAAATTGACTTTCCTTCACTCACACGTCATGTAAACGCTGTTTTCTTGCATTGCTTGCTCAAACATAACAGAAAAGGGTTGTCTGCCCAAATGTCTTAACACGGAAATAAGTTCAACACAGTCACCGTCTGTTAATTTAAAAACCATGTGTTTTTCCAGGGAGGATGTTCTCACAGAGGTGCCAGAGGAAGCTGAAGCTGAGGCTGGGAGAGCGGACTCAAGGGAAGAGGCGGTAATAGGTAACGTCACGCACAAGGACTTTTAAGAAGAGTAAATGTTTTAGATTATTATTTTTAGCTTGTGCATTAAATAAATCAGTGTTTCTCTGTTTCTGCAGTCAAGTTAAGTGAGGAGGTGGACGTGGAAGCCGACATCTTCTACCCGATCACCTGTGGAGACGCTAAAGCCACGCTGGTGTGGAAGAAGTTCGTCTGCCCCGGGATCAATGTTAAATGCGTCCAGGTACGCGATGCCTTTTTTTTTTTTTTTACCTCTTTTCATCTAAATAAATCTTAAAATGAAGTGGACTTGTTGTGATTTGCTTTTTTCTTTCTTTTCTCTGATCAGTTCAACGAACAGTTCATCAGCCCCAAGGAGTTTGTGTGTTTAGCAGGGAAGTCCACGCTGAAGGACTGGAAGAGAGCCATCCGCCTCAACGGCACCATGCTCAGGTGTGGACTGGTTAATGAATATCAATATGTGTCAGCCATAACATTATGACCTGAGTCCTAAAATTGTGTAGGTCTCCCTTGTTGCCTCCAAAACAGTTGTGACTCATCAGAGAATGAACATGGGTCTTCTGAGGGTGTCCTGTGGTGTCTGGTAACGATGTTGTTAGTGGGGGGTCTTTGAGGGGAGGGGTCTCTGTGGATCATCCCACAGATACTTGATCAGTTTGGGATCTAGTGAATTTGGAGGCCAGGTCAACACCTTGAGATGTTCTTCATGTTTTTTTAGTTGTTCCTAAAGCGTTTTTTTGTGTGTGGTAATGCTGGGGATGGCTATGGGGTGGGGGGGGGGGGGGGGGGGGGGGGGCTGGTCTGGTCTAGGTGGGTGCTACATGTCTAAGTAACATCCACACCAATGAATGAATGGCAGGTCCAAAGGTTTCCCAGCAGAACATTGAATTCTCAGAAGATGGTCGATGTTATTCACTTCTCCTGTCAGTGGTCATAATGTTGTGGCTGATCGGTGTGCTTCCAATACTTGGTTTAATCGCACCTTTTCATTTAGATGTTTTATAGGACAGCATTGCCACCTTTTATTTATATAACAAAGGTTTTTATTCTGCATCTAAGTCCTGATAACGGTCAAATTAAATTAATTTTGCTTCAGACCAAATCGTTTTCCAGAGATGAGTCACTTGAATCCGTTATTGTTCCGATGTTAAGTGTTAAATTGATTCATCACCGCCACTAATACAACAACAGCAACAAAAAAAGTGAAGTAGTTTGACACTCTTCAAGTTTGCCAACATACGGCAAAATACTCACACATGCTTAATAACTCAGACTGAGAAAAACATGTCGGGGCCGTTCAGCTGCAGCATCCTTTTATTATTTTTTAATCATTTTAGAGAAAATTCATCCGCCTATTTAACACCGGGTGAAAGGACCGTGATGGCAGATAGCTCGGCAGATGATTTGTTTTTCTAGCCTCTCTTGGGTTAAGCTCCAGCCCTGCTGTGGAGTCTGAAACACGACAGCTGTGATCGGCGCACATCTGCATGTGTTCAAGCCCGAGGGGAAGAAAACTGAGGCGCACCGGACGGCAGCGCAGCGCTGTGTCGACTCATTCACGGCAACGGCGCTCAATGAAACGTGACAAAAGCTCCATGCGATGAATTCTCCTGAAAGATTTTTAATAGTTTTTAAGAAAGGAGAAAATCAATCAATCAAGCATTGGGAAAATAATAAGTGCCTCTCGTCGTCCATCTCCTGCATCTCCCACAATGCTTAGCGGGCAGTGTCAGGGCCCTGTGACGACTTCGCCCGGGTTCGGCACTTGATCTTCTTGTAAAGCATAAATTACCAGACCAGAACGCGCTTTGTTCTTGTTCTTGCAGCCCTAGGAGCAAGAACAAACTTTGTTCTTTCTGCCCTAGGAGCAAGAACTAACTTTGTTCTTGTTCTTTCTGCCCTAGGAGCAAGAACTAACTTTGTTCTTGTTCTTTCTGCCCTAGGAGCAAGAACTAACTTTGTTCTTTCTGCCCTAGGAGCAAGAACGAACTTTGTTCTTGTTCTTGCAGCCCTAGGAACAAGAACAACTTTCTTGTTTCTTGCAGAGTATGTAATAAGCTTTATGAAAGCAACCGTCGGTGAATTCAGTCTCTCCAGAACGTGTTAATGGTTCGTTAATGACTCCTCCGTCAGATCTGAGACCCCTGATGTCCTTATTTTCACAGGAAGATCATGGACTCGGGTGAACTGGACTTCTACCAGCACACCAAGGTCTGCTCCAACACCTGCCGCAGCACAAAGATAGACCTGGTTGGAGCCAAAGTGTCCATCGGCGGCGATCAGTCCACCAGCCTTGTTCCCGCAACCCCCCCAATAGCTGACTGTAAGTCCTGCAGCCTCGGTCTTCTCATGAGCTCTGGGTTCATTGTGATGAATCTGTGTTTAGCATGAAAGAGTCTAAAGTGACGCATTGACTGTGTCGTAGTGAACGGAGCGGCGGGGTTGTTTCCAGAGGCGATGGAGGAGACGTCAGAGTGGGTCACGGCAATCGGAGGTGATCAGCAATCTGCTCGCACGCATTCAGCGTAATGCGAAGTGTCGCACTTTTATTAACGTATGTGTGTTTGTGTGTGTTTGTGTGCGTGCAGAGGATTCAGTGACGTTCTGGCGTACGGTGAAGGAGGCGGGGCTTCTGGAGGAGGTGCTGGAAGACTTTCAGAAGGAGATGCAGGACGTTCTGAGGGGGCTGCAGGAAAGAGTGTGTGACCCACCTCTAAAGGTCAACGGTGAGAACACGGATAGATAAATACACACTGATCTGCCACAACATTATGACCACCGACAGGCGACGTAAACAGCATTGTGACAATTAAATGTTCTGCTGGGAAACTTTAGGACCACATCAACCCCCCACTAACAACATCCTGTTCCCAGACGCCACAGGACACCCTCAGAAGGTCCATGTCCATTCTCTGATGAGTCATGACTGTTTTTCTTTTCTTTCTTATTCCAGATGCTGTTTTACTCAACAACATAGTGCAGAACTTTGGGATGTTGGACCTGGTCAAGAAGGTTCTGGCCAGTCATAAGAGCCAGATGGACCGTTACAGAGAGCAGTACACTCGCAGTCTTGCCGGTCAGTATAAGAACTCATCAGAAGTTAGGACGCATACCTTTTTTGAAGAAGAAGTGAAATTGATTTAGTGTTCAAATTAAAAGCGCGTGAAATCATCTTTGTGTCTTTTAAAAGATAAAATAGGCTGGATTTTTGAAATGTTCCTCAGATGGTAAAAACAAATTTGCTCAAACCTAAGATACTGGTTACAATGATTCTGGTTTGTTTTAGGTTTTAACTACGTTTTAACCACTGTGCCGTGAGAGATCATCAGATGTGCTGTGGGAAATTATCCAATTACACCTAATTGGTCTAAAAAACATTTTTTTGGAAAACAAATTAATTATTACCTGCCAATTATATGCGATTGTCAAGTGTCAAGAGGTTGCGCTAGAGTTTTTCGTTGTCTGTTATTTTGACTGACAGGGTCATAAAAATCCAGTCATAATCTATTTTTACCCGTCACTTTAATTTTTTTAAAATGATAATAAAAACATATTCAATAGCATTTAATTTTCATTAAAGTTTAATTAACTTTAAGTACTTTTTTCAGAACAGTATTGACTTTAAATGGTAACACGTCTTGTCCGTACTCGGAACGGGACTGCTAGCTTAAACAGCTCTTAGGCGGTACCGTAGTGTTGAAGTGCTTCGGTGGTACGCTAACTCCATGTTGTTAGCCGTTAGCTACATAGACCATTGACTGTATATACTCGACGTAGACATGTGGTTAGCCGAGCTCTGACGTGCGCATCAGTATAATGCACAAAAGTAACAAAAGTTCTGCGATGTTTGGAACTGCGATATAGTCTTACTCGCCGCCAAGTGGTCAGGGTGTGAATTGCAATCTGTCAAAATGACGGATGGCCTTCAGATTTTTCCGTCACATTTAAAAAAATAAATAAAAAACGGTCAGTGATGTAAAATAATCGGTTAACACAACCCCTGCTGTGTGTGTATATATATATATATGTGACATTTTTCTTTGTGTTTATTTGATTTCTTTCCAAGACAATTTGACAAGAATGACTTTTTTTTGTTAATATAGGCTACAGAGTTAAATCTTTTTAACGTTTTCGGTTGGTGGTGTGTTTATCTTGGCTCAAGAAAGGTTGACAAACACTGACGTAGAGGACGCTCTACCTCCTGACAGTCTCCTCTTTAAATATCGTATATGGAGGAGTTAACGACGACCGTGTTGGTGCTTTGTCTCCTCCTGCAGCTCTGGAGCAGCAGTGTGACGAGCACAGGAAACGAGCCAAGGAGCTGAAGAGCAAATCCCAGCACCTCAACAGCGTCCTCATGACCCTCGCCCCGGCCCCTTCGCCGCCGGTGCCCAAGCGTCCCCGCCTGACCCGAGCCGTCTCCGGCCCGGCCACGATCCACGCCGCTCCCACCGAGATCACCCTCTCCACCAGCCAGCTGACCAGCCTCCCGCTGGGCAAGGTGCTGACCGTGGCAGGGGCCCAGTCCGGCGCCAGCCTGGGCGGGTACACCCTCCTGACCTCCCAGCTCCCCGGCTCGGAGGTGGTGACCGACGCGTCCAACCTGACGATGCTGTCCACGGCGGCGGGTCAGGAGGGCGCGGCCGGGGCCATCTGCTCCGGGGGCTCGGCGGCCTTCGTCAAGGTGGTGGGCCCTCAGTTCCAGCTGGTGACGCTGCCGGCCTCGCTGCAGAACGCCGCCATCCAGCAGCAGATTGGCAGCATCAGCGTCGTGGACGCCGTGGCGACCGCCGCCGAGGAGTCGCAGGGGGAAGTCCAGGCCGACGGCGACGACGAGAGTCAGCCAGAGGAGGTTAAAGAGGACGAGAAGGACGGGCAGGCTGAGCAGCTGTGAGACGGAGGACAGCTGATGGTATCATGAGGACTGGACTGAATGTGACAGCTGAGGGAGACGCTGTCAACACGTCCAGATGTCTTCATTTGAGTTTTATCAGGTGTCGTGAGTGATCGTACTGTAAATATGAGTTTGTAACTAATATATTTCATAGAGCGTTTGATCCGTGGGTTCACTCCGTGTTTAGTCGAAGCGAGATGTGAGTTTTTGCAAACTGTAAATATTAACGTTTGCGTGTATGTGTGTGTGTGCGTGTGTGTGTTGGACAGATGGACATAAAGTGTGACTTTTTAAAAGCTGGCTTTGTTTCTCAACTCAGGGTGGATCTGCAGCTCGTGGTGGTGTGATAAAAGCTGCCTCTTAGATGAACTGATACTTAAGATTATGCAAACGGTGATAATAAATAAAGAGCACAGATCATGCATAACATTATGACCACCTCTCCTAATATTGTGCAGGAGACTCATCGGAGGATGGACATGGTTCCTTCTGAGGGTGTCCTGTGGTGTCTGGGAACAGGATCTGGTTAGTGGGGGGGTCTTTGAGGGGAGGGGCATCCGTGGATACTTGATCAGTTTGGGATCTAGTGAATCTGGAGGCCAGGTCAACACCTTGAGATGTTCCTAAAGCGTTTTCTGCCGTCAAGGAGTGTCATTGCTATGGGGTGGGGGTGCCTGGTCTGGTCTAGGTGGGTGCTACATGTCTACGCTGCAAAAAACCAAAATCTTACCAAGTATATTTGTCTCATTTCTAGTCAAAATATCTCATTACACTTAATATAAGACAGAATTACCTAAAGAGAACCATTTCAGCAAGACGTAGGGGACTTGTTTTAAGACAATACATCTTAATACAGAGACGATTTTCACAATTTCAAGCAAAAATCTTCTCTATTTGTTGTTTTTTGGTTATTTTTTGGTTATTTTTTTCCAGTGTGGGACTGATTTCTGCTCCCTTGTGCGAGGAGGAATACAACGAGCACTGCCCCTCCAAAAAGATGTTTGCTTGAAATAAGCAAAAAAATCGTCTCTGTATTAAGATGTATTGTCTTAAAACAAGTCCCCTACGTCTTGCTGAAATGGTTCTCTTTAGGCAAAGTTAAAAACACGCTTCTTTTACAGTTGTTTTCATTTGGTTGACTGCTAATTGTTGCACCCGTGTGTGTCTTTTGCCTTCATACGCCGATCGGCCACAATATTAAAACCCCTCGTTATATTCCTCCTCGCACAAGGGAGCGGAAATCAGTCCTACACTGGAAAAAATGCCCCTCTAAAAATGACGATTTTTGCTTGAAATAAGCCAATGATACTCTGTATTAAGATGCCTTAAAACAAGTCCCTGTGTCTTTCTGAAATGGTACTCTTCATACAATTGTGTCTTATATTAAGTGTAATGAGATATTTTGACCAGAAACGAGACAAATATACTTGGTAAGATTTTGATTTTTCTTTCCCAGCAGAACACTGAACTCTCACAAGATGGTCAATGTTACTCATTTCTCCTGTTAGGGGTTTTAATATTATGGCCGATCGGTGTATGAAGGTAAAAGACACACAGGTGCAACAATTAGTAGTCATTCAAATGAAAACGACTCTAAGCGTGTTTTTAACTTTGGCGTGTGTTGCTGCCCACTAGGTGGCACAGGGACATCGCTCTGGACGTTTCTCCGCAGACTCGGAGCCTCCTCTGGTTTAAATCCGCTTTAAAAAACGTTCATTTTAGATTCTCCCAACGATCATGACATTATAATATAAGATATATATAAAAGTGCACTGCAGGTTTGGCTATAGCAGCTCATATCAGATCAGACACATGCGTTTACATTTAAGGAACCGTTTTGAAGTAACACCGTGAATTTCATTATTTTTCCTGCAAAAAACAGAAAAAACTGAAAGACTCCTCCCTTATATAAGTTAATTTAACATCTGATCAGTGTGTGTGTTGTGGTCTAATCTGATTTTAAGACTATTATAGACTATAATGGGAGTTTTTTGGGGGGTAAACATGCTGCATCCCGTGGTTTCCTTTCCTTTAAAGACATCATTAAATTCCATTTGGTCGCGGTTTTATTAAACAAGCATCATTTATTTATTTATTGAATGACAGACGATGGTGCAAATAACAGAGAGATTAGAGTTGTTACACAGAAGGCAACGGAGTAGGCTAGACAGGCAGGCAGGCAGGCGTATGATAGATAAATGGCATTTCCTAGACCTGCGCAAGTTCCTTCTAGGCTTTTTTTTTTATTATTTATTCATGTGTTTATTTATGTATTTATTTAGTTTTTCTCAGCAGGGTTTATTTAAAGGCTCAAGTCATCGTAGTAGTACGGCTCCTCCATTGAGCGCACTGAGATTTTGAAGTGCCGGCGCAGAAAGCCTCCGTACCGCTTGTCCCACTTCAAGTTGTTCAACTTCGGTCGGACCCTCCTCATGAAGCCGCCGTAGCGCTTCTGCAGCTCCTCCGGCTCCTCCTGGCGCTGCTCTCCCTTCTCCTCGTCCTCCTCTTCCTCCTCCTCAGAGCTACTCCTCTTTGACTTTGGGCCGAATTTGCGTAAAAAGCCGCCGTACCGTTTAACGTAACCGCGGAGGACCTGGCCCTCCAGCGCGTCCTGCGCTCGCTCCGCGGGGCCGCTCGCGTCTTTCTTCTCGAGGTTCTTTAACAAGTCCTCGTACTTCTTGGGCAGCGCCCCGGCCTTGAGGATGTAATTGTCGCGCCGCGGGGAGGTGAAGATCTTGTTCTTGTTCTTGTCTATGCGTTTGATGAAGCCCCCGTAGCGCTTGACGAGGTTCGCCTCCTGGCTCTCCTCCTCCGCCGCAGCCTCGTCCTGGCTCAGGTCCGCCAGCCTCGGAGCCTGACCGCAGCTCTCCAGCTGGCCCACACACTCCGCGATGCACGACTGCAGGACACGGGGACAAAGGAGTGAGGACAGTTTACGCGTATTTAAACGCACTCCAGATATTTCTCAATATTCAACCGCTTTTTTCAAAAATGTAAAAGTTTTGACGCATTGTTTTTATAAAATAAGGACTTAAATAATTCAATTTAAGTAAAGTTCTTCTGGAGAGGCCTTCTTAATGCTTTTGCAGGTTTCCAAAATTGTCAAAATTATACATTACGTTTAAGAAGTACTCCAAAAAAAAAAAAATAAGTCATCTAATGTCGAGTTTTGGCTTCTGTTGTCTATTTTAACGTAAAAATTAACGCGTAAATATTAAAAAAAAAAGGCCGGTGAATATCTACCAGGAGCTGTTCTCTCTTCTCTCTCATTGTCTTGTTAGTTCTGTGTAGTGGCTCTTACCAGGCTGCTGTCAGGTCTGGGGACTTCCTGCGCGCATTTCAGACAGTGCGAAGAGCAATCTGTGTGGACGGAGGGCGGCAAGCTCAGCATCAGCACCAAAACATACCACTCCATTCTTCACCAGATCCCTGACACACACACAGACACAAACACACCCAAAAAGAAAAGAAAATCAACTTGAGCACGCTTCAGATTGAAAAGCTCTGCAAACCCAAGAAATTCACATTTACGCGCATTTAATTTACAATAAAAAAACTACTTATAGCTTGAAAATAGTCTGAATTTAGTCTGTTGTAATCTCACTGTACTGGGCATGGAGACATATGCGCACTGCGTAATGATGCTGGCCCCAAGTCGCACCAAAATGAAATATGATCTCGTAAAAAAAAGGAGAAAGAAATCAGACAAAAAACTATTAAGTATAAAGTACAGATAAAGGTACCTCGCTAGTTGGACAGGTACTTCCAGTCGTGTTAAGACTCGCAGGGTCGAATCTATCATCCGCTGTCCGCCTCCCAGCACTTGTTCCTCCGTTACTTGTTGCTGCTTGTCGCCTTTTCTTTTTATCAGCGGCTGTGTCATCAGTGCAGCTTCTATTAAAGGGACCAATGGGAGGGAAATATACTGCGTAAAGAGTCCCGCCGCCCCCAGCGTCAGGAGTTTTGAACAACGCCCACACGGAGGAGCGATCATCATCATCATCATCATCATCATCATCGCTCCATCTCGGGGTGCTGGTATCAAACCCCGGGCTGTGAAGCGCTCTGACATCATTGGAGCTTTAACCGAGCTTTGCATGTTTCGAAGCTGAAGAGGCGTGAAGGAGCTAAATCTGCTCAGGTGGACTAAATGCAGCGCCGAGGCACCTGAAGGCTGTTTTAATTTTCATTTTAAGATCGACTGCTCCACTGTGTGGCCCACGACACGGGGAGGAGCGTCAAGTGGAGGCTGTAGGCCCACGTTAGCTGGTAGAAAAGCAGCAACCAGGGCAGCTCCTCTGAGCCGGGAGCGAATCACTGCCTTTAAACCTCAAATATTACGTTAAATGTCCAATTTTACAACAGAACAGAAGAAACAAACCAACCAACCACCCAAAACAATCCATAATCTAAAGTTAATTTCCTCTCTTTGACAAATGCATGAGGTTGAAAGTTGCTGGGAAACTTTTGGACCTGGCATTCATTCATTCATTCATTGGTGTGGATGTTATTTAGACATGTAGCACCCACCTAGACCAGACCAGACACCCCCACCCCATAGCAATGACACTCCTTGATGGCTGAAAACACTTTAGGAACAACTCAAGAAACATGAAGAACATCTCAAGGTGTTGACCTGGCCTCCAAATTCACTAGATCCCAAACTGATCAAGTATCTGTGGGATGATCCACAGAGCTAGAGGTCCCCCACTAACAACATCCTGTTCCCAGACACCACAGGACACCCTCAGAAGGCCCATGTCCATTCTCTGATGAGTCCCAACTGTTTTTCCTTTCTTTGTTTTTCCAGATGCTGTTTTACTCAACAACATAGTGCAGAACTTTGGGATGTTGGACCTGGTCAAGAAGGTTCTGGCCAGCCATAAGAGCCAGATGGACCGTTACAGAGAGCAGTACACTCGCAGTCTTGCCGGTCAGTACAAGAACTCATCAGAAGTTAGGATGCATACCTTTTTTGAAGAAGAAGAAGTGAAATTGATTTAGTGTTCAAATTAAAATCGTCTTTGTGTCTTTAAAAGATAAAATAGGCAGGATTTTTGACAAATTTGGACAAACCTAAGATGCGTAGTTTGATGTCAAAGTGGTGACTTTGAGGACTGATGTTGTAGCAGAAGGAACCAACTGTGTGTAGAACTTGCTTTGGGAACAGCTGAGGTCCAGTTACAATGATTCTGGTTTTGTCTTTAACTGCAGGACGTTGACGTAGAGGACGATCTACCTCCTGACAGCCTCCTCTTTAAATATCGTATATAAAGGGGTTAACGACTACTGTGTTGGTGCTTTGTATAAATAAATATATATAAATAAATATATATAAAAAAAGGTGAAATTGATTTAGTCTTCAAATTAAAAGCAAATCATCTTTGTGTCTTTAAAAGATAAAACGGGATGGATTTTTGAAATGTTCCTCAGGTGGTAAAAACAGATTTGGACAAACCCCACTAACTGTCCTGTTCCCAAACACAAGAGGACACCCTCAGAAGACCCATGTCCATTCTCTGATGAGTCCAAACTGTTTTGGAGGCAACAAAGGAGACCTACACAATATTAGGAAGGTAGTCAAAATGTTTTGTCTGATCTGCTTCCTCCCACCGTCCAAAGACATGCTGCTTAGGTTCATTGGTGATTCTAGATTGGACGTAGGTGTGAGTGTCTCTCTCTGTGTTAGCCCTGAGATAGACTGGAGACCTGTTCAGGACGTACCCCGCCTCTCACCCAATGACGGCTGGGATAGGCTCCTGTCTGTCCAAGATCCTCGATAATGGTGTTTTAGGACCTCGTCTCCACACCTTTGTCTCAGCTTCCCCTTTGAACGTGAACCAAACCAAAGCTTAAACGCGACATTGTGACATCATGTATTGAATTAGTCTCTGAATGGGAATGAAATACTGGAGCGTTTCAAGGTTACTTCGAGGTTTACGGAGGGGCTGCTGCATCTGCTGGTCTCATGCTTTACATTTATATCTCGTCACTGCGCTGCCGTGCCGTTCTCACGGAGGTGACAAACAGAATCAGCCTCTCGGTCCAACACTTTGATTCAGAGTAAATTATCTCCTCATCCACTTCCGCCGGGGCTCCTGTAAAATGACTATATTTACATTACTGGCTGCCGGAGATGAATTGATGAATGGTTTCGGGCATAGCCTGTCCTTTCTCCTCCTGCACCGGATTCCACTTTTATCACACATCAGTGACACGTCAGGATAGAAATGAAGACGGGCGTGAAGTGTAATGAAAGGAGGATTCCCAGAGGAGGACGCCTGTCCATTTTCCTTTTCCCTCAGTGAATCTCAGAAGCTGTCAATTAGTCTTGAAGCATGTTAATTAACAGGACTGCCTGAAAGTAGCGCTGCACGCCGATCAGCCACAACATTATGACCGGGAAATTACGTAGACATGTAGCACCCACCTAGACCAGACCAGGCACCCCCTCCACCCCATAGCAATGACAGCCCGTCCCCAGCAGGATGCAGCCTGAAATCAATCAATGAATCAATCTATGTATCCACAAGCAACTGAGAACATTTCTCTGCGTTCACGCTCTGTTCTCTCTTTCAAGGTTTGGTGCTCAAAGACGGCTGGGACACTGACGTTTATGCCCCTTTTTGTTTAGTTTTTTTTTGTCTGTATAATGTGACTAATCACTTCCTGGCTCGTGCACAGACCGTGGAAGCGGTTTGGGGATTCTTGTCTTTTTCGTGACGGGCAAGTTTGTGTAAAAATGTGGTCGAGTGTGCACAAAAGTTCCCTTTTCACAGCAGTCAGCGAGCCCTCCTCCGCACAGGCTGAAACACTCGAGCGCGGGCATTTTGTGCAGCACGAGATACGCCTATCAGGCATAACATTACGACCACCTTGTGTCTCCAAAACAGCCGTGACTCATCAGAGAACGGACATGGACCTTCTGAGGGTGTCCTGTGATGTCTGGCAACACAGTGTTGTTAGTGGGGGGTCTTTGAGGGGAGGGGCCTCTGTGGATCATCCCACAGATACTTGATCAGTTTGGGATCTAGTGAATTTGGAGGCCAGGTCAACACCTTGAGATGTTTTTTTAGTTGTTTCTAAAGCGTTTTTGTTGCTGCATCCTGCTGGGGATGTCTGCTGCCATCAAGGAGTGTCATTGCTATGGGGTGGGGGTGCCTGGTCTGGTCTAGGTGGGTGCTACATGTCTAAGTAACATCCACACCAATGAATGAATGAATGCCAGATCCAGAAGTTTCCCAGCAGAACATTTTATTGCCACAAGATGGTTAGTTACTTCTCCTGTCCGTGGTCATAATGTTGTGGCTGATCGTGTGTAAATCTAACATGCATTTTCTTTTCAGTGGACAATTTACAATCATCATATATACACATCCATGACTGGATTAATCTAAATTGTGTGCCAGTAACTGCAGTAAGCTCACATTCCTCTGTAACACCTCTCACTACAGAAGCAAGCCTGAAGCACAGTGTTTGCTCAAACTGCTGCGGCGCCTGTCGTATCTCCGCTCTGAGCACCTGGGCTGTTCCCAACCTGCTCTCTTCGTTCCTCCGGCCTCTGTAATTAATCAGTCAATCAATCACTTTAATTGCCCCCACTTGGGAGCAGATAATGAAGCGTTGGAGTGCATACATTTACTGGGGGCACATAAATACAACACTAACGGCAATAAATACAAAGTAAGCGTATTCAGCTAAAACATAAAAAAAAACAACAGAAGGTTTATAAAATATCGTCCTTAAAACGTCTGCTGCTGCAACACTGCACATTTCCTACTTCTCTCCTAAATGTTAAGAAGACCAAGAGGATGGTGGTGGACTTAAGGAGGACAAGGACGGCAGCCAGACCCTTAAAGATCTTGGGGGAGGACGTGGCGACTGTTCAGATCATAGCCAAACATAGACATAGCCAAAGCAAGCAGAGCTCCCCCTGGTGTCTGGCTGCAGTATAGGTCATAAGCTCCACCCACTCTATGTTAGTGGGCGGGGCCAAACAGAACACTAAAATTCACATCAAATATTTTTATATTTATATTTTTCAAGGATGGTTTCTGTCATTTTAGGTAGTTGAGTAACGTTGATGCATGTTAAAGTGTCTGTTTATTTTTCTCGATAGACTTTTACGTTTTAGTTATTTGACGCTAACAGGATGTGACATAATGGCGACCACCAGTTGCCATGCCAACCGCTCCATAAAGCAGTCCCGTGGGGCTTCAGACGCTGGCTCCAAAGTTGCAAGATTCCCGTATCCCCCAGGTAAATATCCTCAGTTTGACCATTAGGAGGAAGTGGTGACACGCTGAACATATTTATATACAGTCTATGCCTCAGAGCTACAGGTACATAGGTGTGAGGGGCCACAGAACAGACAGCAAGATCCTGGAGATCCTGGAGATCCTGGAGATCCTGGAGATCCTGGAGACATCATTGGACAGAACATGGAGGAACAAACTGCTCTCCATCACGGACACTCCGTCCAACCATCTCCACAGCTCACAGCAGAGACAGAGGAGCTCGTTCTCAAACGTACTCATTCAGCCTCGCTGAAATCCTCCCTGCAGTTTGTACAACAGTTCACATCTGTGTGACGGATGAACGCTGCTGCTCTATTGTTAGTTCACTCACTTACTACTTCACACATCATATTACCATTTTGCACAACTTGCACATATATTCACATACTTATTACGTTCATACTTATTGTATTTTTCACTTGTTTCTATTTAGTTTTTTATTATAAGCAGCTAAGACTGTCTTTTGTTAGTTTTTAAGTTTTTTGATTTGTATGTTTTTGTATTCTGTTGTATGCCGTGGTAACACAACTCGCAACATCAGTAAAGTATCTATCTATCTATCTATCTATCTATCTATCTATCTATCTATCTATCTATCTATCTATCTATCTATCTATTTATCGCACCACTTTGCAATAAAGGATTATCTCATCTTATCTCATCTCATCTCGTCTCTTCTCACCTTGTCTCATCTAATCTTGTGTTATCTTGTCGCATCTCATCTCGTCTTATTTAATCTCATTTTGTCTGATCTCATCTCGTCGCATCTCATCACATCTTGTCATATTTAATTTTATCTCATTTTGTCTCGTCTCATCTTATTTCATCTCATCTCGTCTGATCTTATCTGGTTTCATCTCATCTTATCTCTTCTTATTTTACTTCATATTATCTTATCTAAACATCTTTCATTTCATCTTATTCCATCTTGTCTCATCCCATCTCATGGACATGGACATGGTAATGGAGAATGACATGTAAAGTGGATACTAAAGTCAATGTGAATGAAAAGTATGCAACCAATAAAAAAAAAAAAACTCAGGGAACCCATCTTTGTTGCTGCTGACCTTGTGTTTCTTTTTTTTTTTCTGGACATAGTGTCAACACTGGGACAAAATGTGCCCTGAGTTTCCTTTCTTTACACATAAATATGATGCTGCTCTGAGCCACAGTATATTGTGTGTGTTCCTCTACGAGGGATGGACCGTTAAGTGTTTGAGCATCACATTATCTCATATGTAATGACCTTCTGTTACATAGCCAAAAGGTTCCTAAGCAACCTGGAGTGGGATTTTTCTTTGTGACCTTCTTTTTTTATTATTATCATCTGTATCTTGATCTGCTGCGGTGGTGTTCGCTGAAACGCTGAGAGCGTGGTGGATGCTGACTGGATTCACTGGCTTTTACTGGCTTTTATCGGGTCGGTTACATTTGCAAAAGTATGGATGAAACCCAACGCAAACCAAAATGTGTATGTGCAGGTATACACCAATCAGGCATAACATTATGACCACCTTCCTAATATTGTGTTGGTCTCCTTTGTGTCTCCAAAACAGTTGTGACTCATCAGAGAATGGACATGGACCTTATGAGGGTGTCCTGTAGTCTAGTGAATTTGGAGGCCAGGTCGACACCTTGAGCTGTTCTTCATGTTTTGTTTCTTTAGTTGTTCCAGTGTTATTTACTTCTCCTGTTTGTAGTTTTAATGTTGTGGCTGATCGGTGTACACAGCACGGTCAGCTTTAAAATAGACGTTAGCGTTCATGGTGTGCGCGAAACGCTTATCAGTATGCATCCGCATCCAAATTATAGTAAAGCTATAGAAATGACGGCTCTTTAATATTTGCTTTAAGTGTCCCCCTCTGTTTCATGAATCTGAAGGCGACGGGAGAATTGACTCAGTGGATGTGTGACATTTGCATTCGTAAACGGTCGCTGTGAATTCAGATCATGCTTTCAAAGGAGCTCTGAGCGCTGGTGAAGTGCATCCTTACCCTGCAAAAATGAGCAAATCAGCAGTTACGTGCATCGTGAGGAGAAAAATGGAGGAGGAAAAAAGCACGATGAGCTCGACTATATATATATAAAAAAAAGATGGATGTCCACAAATAGGTAACGGTTGTTGATGAATTCAGGATAAAAAAAAACTATATGTTGATACTTTATCATCCATGTCTGCCATAAAGAGACGTCTTTACTGCAAAGCTGCATGCTTCTCATTTAAGGTCCTGATCTCATCATCTTTCCCGGTCTCCACGGGCTGCAGTTATCCACTCCTCCCTGAATGCATCATTCCCCAACCGGCCGATGATACCTCTTATATTCAATCATTATACCTGTACCATTATACCTGTAATAGAACTACTATTGTCAAGAGCAGTTTTATGCCCCTGTGCTCCTTCAGCCTCTCATGTAACATGCATGAGGTGTGATTAGATTCTTCATGTTTATCTTGTTCCTCCTTCTGCTTTCTTTCCTCCTCTCCTCTCTCTTGCGTCCGTCTCTACCTGGCTGGCCTCAAACATTTAGCTTAGCTTTAGCGCCTAAAGGCCCTTTTAGAGTACCGCGGGACATAGACGCCCGTCGGTCTGGCTCGCTCTGTAACAACACAACCCAACCACTAGAGGGCGCTGTGTCGTTTTTCGCCAGTCAGGTTAATTTTTGTTTCCACTTTCTGCTTCACGTTCAATGTTTGTATATCCGAACCTCCTCAGTTAACCTCCTTGAAGTGTTCCATCTTTATTGATCCAAAAAAATGAATTTGAAAATTGCGTAGATGGAGAATCAACCAGAAATGCTAAAGCGGAAACGCACTGCTACCTAGCAGACCAATCACAGCTCTTGCGGTCTAGCTATATTTCTGGGGAGGTGTCTGCGTCGTTGCCGTAGCTTCTGCGTCAACTTAACGCAGAAGTCTAAATCGCTTATTAGTGCTTGAGACAATTTGCACTGCTATTGATGCTGTATGAATAAAATTAAATTGAATTTCGTCTAAAATAAAAATCTGCGCCGGTGCTGGGGGGAATTCACCGGAGAAAAGAAACGAAGATAAACGTGCAGCAGACTGACTGGAAGAAAAACAAATCGTAAAGGACTCAGAACGGCTCATGATCCCAATCATAAACTATCATCTGTAAAGACACACAGGAGGCCGTGTGATGGATGGCGCGTCATTCGCGGCTTTCGGTGGCACCGGGGCTAGTGTTTATTGATAACGTGACGCTGGCAGCCGGATCACTGTCCACTCGGAGTCAGCCGACTGTAGCAGAGATGATTGGATGGCGCTTCAGAGTATAGATGAACAATGACCCCCCCCCACCCAAAAAAACTCGCCGTGTGAAAGCGAGACAAGAGTTTTTGAAGGCAAAGTAGCGGAAGATCACCTCAACTCAACCCGTCCAAGCATTTCACCTGCACAAAACAAAACAATAGAACTTAGTTTTAAGGGTGAGGGCAAGCGGCCATGTCTAACACAGACTGAAGAGCTATGAATGTGTCGTTTAAGGCTGATCCCCTTCCCTGTGCTCCACAGATGACATGTATCTCAGTATCAGTTCCATTGATGGTTGGTTTAAGGAGTTAGGATATGACAAACCTCCATACTTTCAGGTATTTAATTTAATTTAATACACATTAGAGTTTGCATGTTCTCCCTGTGTCTGTGTGGGTTCTCTGCAGGTTCTCCAGCTTCCTCCCACCGTCCAAAGACATGCTGGTTAGGTTCTTTAGTGATTCTAAATTGGCTGTATAGGTGTGAGTGTGAATGGTTGGTCCAATGACAGCTGGGATAGGCCCCAAACCGCCCTCCCCAGGACCCTCCAGAGGACAATGCTTACAGAAAATACATGAATGAATGAATGAACACCATCGTCCTGTATGTCAAAGTTCTTCTCTGCATCCTGGGATTTCAGTTATGAAACGTTTTTATCACATGTTTTTATTGAATATTAACAAATCCTGTCTGATGTTCCTGTTAAAGATCAAATTTGAGCATTTATATACAATTAGTAGACTCAGTGAGGATGGACTCAGTGTTTCTTAATTTTTTTTTATGCATTAAAGAAATGGATTTGTAATAATAATATATATATATATATATATATATATTAACCTTTATTTAACCAGATAAAAAAAAACTGAATTTTTTATAATGATAATAAAAAAAGTAATCTGGAGAAAGCTTTTTGTTAACAGTTCATTAAAAACATTGAGAAGAATAGGAGGATTATTCTCGTTTAAGACGGATATGTCTGGGGTTTTGATTGTTTGCATAAAAAGCTTTTTGGGATTTTATATGTTTGATATGTGTCAGTTTTATTAGACAGTAAACGGTTCATTTGCCAGGTCCTGGAGGTATGCCTCCTAAGAATGTAAGCTATAGTTAAGATGAGGATGTTCCGTTGAAACAGTGGAATCGTGATAGTTTTGGTAAAATTTGTTAAGAATGAATTTGTTGTTCGACACCATCAGTTGTGTTGTGCAGAGGTAGGGTTGGTGCACAGCTCTCTACAGTGAAAAGCTCTAACTGCCTGTTGTTCTAACTGTCATTACGGCCAGAACCTCTCAGCTCAGTAAAGAGAAACGACTGTCCATCGTTAATTTAAGATACAAAAAGGTCAATGAGTCCAGAATTATACAAGAACTTTGAACGTATCTTCAAATGTATTTGCAAAAAAACATCAAACACTACACTGAATTGTACTGACTTTCACGAAGACTGACCCTGGAAAGGAAAGATCAAGAGTCACTTCATGTTCATTATAGGCGGTTTGGGCTTCTACGTAAATGACGTACACCTGCTGTGATTGGTCCGCTTGGTTTTAGCGTGTTTCCGCTTCAGTATTTCTGGCTGCAATTTCGGAATTGATTGCTTTGGATCAATAAACATGGAACACATCGAGGAAAGGTTAACTGAGGAGGTTTGCCGATACAGACATTTGCATGACTCAGCAAATTTTGGCGGCAGCGTTGAAAGCAAGATGTAGAAGCAAAAATGTAACCCGTAGCGAGCCAGACTGACAAGTACCGGTGTAGGCTGCGTACGTAGGTTACGGCGTCGACGTCCCACAGTACTTTAAATGAGCCTTTAAGCTTGGTTTATGCTCGTCCGTATCCATCGATACGCAATGATGCATCGTACTTGCTTGCACCTCCCCACTTTTTTAACTATCCATCAGCGCTGACGGAGACCGCATCGCTCTGATTGGTCCGCTGTAATTTTACCTCATTTCCGGTAGTATTCCCTCACCACAACAACAACACCGGCGTTTTCATTAAAGAATGAACGACAAAATGGACAACATCGAGGAACGTGTCGCAGAGGAGGTCAGGAAGTACGGGCACTTGTACAACCCGACTTTAAAAGATTACAAAGATGGGCAAATGGCACACAATTCGTGGAGGGAGATGCTTTGCAACGTTCACCAGCCGACGGAGAACTTCGAAAGGATTCACTTCTCCGCCGGAGAAGCATAATTCAACCTTTAGAGTGAACAACCTCAGAAACCACAAATGAACCCATCTCAAATCAGAGCCCACATTCAAGCGACCGACTACTGATGAATGACAAGAAGAAGAGAACTGATTGTCCACGAGGAATATACATTGGATGAATAGAAATCTGTACCTTGGTCTAATGAGTCTTCTAGTTTTCTACATGCGTGTAGATCCCACCGTGAAATATATATAGATGAAGAGGAGGATTGATGGTGTTGAGGTCCCTTTCTGGTGAAACCGTTGCCAATTTCATGATAATTTATGGCACACCCAATCAGCATGGCTACCACAGCATTCTGCAGACACATGCTAACCCGACTGATTTGAGCTTAGTGGGAGATTAATTTGTTTTTTTTTCAACGGGCCAATGAACTCAAACACACCTCAAGGCTGCGCTGGGGCTATTTAACCAAGAAGGAGAGTAATGGAGTGCTGCGTCAGATGAACTCACCTCAACAATCACCCAAACTGAACCTAAATAACATTAAGTACCCGCAAACCTCTTTTAGTTTTAGCGGTTTAGTGTGTGTGTGTGGCTGTGGTTGTGGCTGCGTGCGTGGCTGTGTGCGTGGCTGTGTGTGTGACTGTGGCTGTGTGTGTGGCTGCGTGCGTGGCTGTGTGTGTGACTGTGGCTGTGTGTGTGGCTGCGTGCGTGGCTGTGTGTGTGGCTGTGTGTGTGGCTGCGTGCGTGGCTGTGTGCGTGGCTGTGTGTGTGACTGTGGCTGTGTGTGTGGCTGCGTGCGTGGCTGTCTCAAACCGTCAGGCAAACGGTCTCTGTCAGCATACGTCAAGTCAAGTCTAACGATCGTTCCCGATTGCCAAATCTATACTAAGTCGCGCGGCGAGGTAAAAAAAAAAAGTGCTGCGAAAACATTTCAACGTCCGTCCACGTGTTGTCCGGTGAAATAACGGTCTAACACACACACAAACACACACTTGTACCCTCTCTGTCTCACACATACAGTACTCAGTGGTGTTTGTAGCTGCAGGGTTCATAAATACCGTCCCCTCCCCCGCTGTGTTTGACCAGCCTTGTTTGCATTTACATTTCCCAGTAACCTGGAGACTCCTGCATCCCGCGCAGAACACGAGCTTATTAATTACACTATAAAGCCCGCTGTTATCTCACGCGTCACAAATTGAAACCCAATTCCTCAAATAGTCACAGTGTTATTGGCTCGTGTTCAATCAACACTGAAATCATGAACATGCTCCTTCTTTCTCTTCCTCCCGGGTCACGTATTAATCTGTTTGAGGAGGCCAGCCGAACGACTTCTCCCCAGGCTTTTCCGTGCATCATAATCATCTTCATCCTCGTTCTCGTCATCACACACGCTAATGCAGCAGCTCCCCCCTCCCTCCCTCCCTCCGTCCCTCACCAACCACCCACCCACCCACCGGCTCCTTGGTGACGCCTCACACCTTTCACCAAAGAAAGAAAGAAAAAAATCTGTTATGAGACAAAAGTGAGGTGAGCGCACAAGCGGCGGTGGCGGCGGTGGCGGCGGCGGCGGCAACAACAGCGCTGCCATCCTGAGTTCTGCGCTGTATCTGGTGTGAAGGTAACCATAGCAGCCGTTAAGAAAAGCTGCTATCATGACCATAAATAACCCGCCTTGATGGGTGGTGGATCGGTTCACACGTTTTCACCTCATCAGATAAATAGAATCACGAGATACCCGGTGATGCTGATGAGCAGGGCAAGTCTCTGTTTTAAAGAAAAACAGGGGAGTCGTTGACGTCTCTTTCCTACTCGCCGCGCGGGTAATAGGACTGAGTTTTGACTGAACTCGGCTAATGGAGGAGAGAGGCGGCTTCCTTTTGTATTTTTTTATCAATGCGCTTGAAATCGATGCGCTCAGACGTGTGCGCATGGGTGTGGAAAAAGCAGCCTCGATGCTAATTAAAATGACATCGGAACCGGTGGATGTTGATGAGCCGTTGAGAGGAATATAAGAAAATATATTTATCAAATATATTTGAAATCCTTAACGCCTGGCCTTTAGTTTGGCCTATCCTTGAGATCCTGCTGTCTTAAATCTAATTATACAAACTTCACCTGCTTAATTGATCCAGTTTGGCAGCCTGGTAAAGTTGGTCCACCTTGCACAGGGCTGACACTAACAGACTTATTCATTCATTCATTATTCGCAACCGATTGTCCTCTAGAGAGTCGCGGGGTACTGGAGTCTATCCCAGCTGTCACTGGGCGAGAGGAGGGGTGGATATCCTGGACAGGTCCAACTCAGTCTATCACGGGGCCGCTTAACAGACTCTTCAAGCTATATTACCTTGAAGTGCGTGTTTTTGAACTGGAGCGGACACAGGAACACGTGCTCAGGGTTTACTATAGCGGGCATTCCTGCACGGAGACACTGAGTCATAAGTGCAACCTTGTTCGTGAAGAAATAATAAGGATCTCTCCATCTCCCCTCCTCCTCTTCCTCCTCCTCTTTTGTCTTCTTGTGAGTGTCTCCGGCCTGAAATGTGTGTGTTTCCTGGTCCTCATCGATCTGCCCGGTCTTCGTGGCCTCCTGCAGTTATATCCACTCCTGCCTGAATGCATCATTCTCCGGCCTGTCTGTGATGCCTCTCATATTCAGCTAACTCACCTGTCATGGAACTGCAGCTGTCACCAACAGCTTTATTTATATTCATTATCAAACCCTCATGAAAGTGCATCAGCTCTGTCTCGTTCTTGAATCACGATCAGATCCCACATCTACGCTTTAGTGCGTTTATCTCATTCTTCCTGCTGCTCTCTCCTCTCTCTTTTTTTGTCTCTACCCGGCCGACTTTAGGCTGATGTGTCCTCTAATGTGAGCTGGGTTCTGCTCAAAGTTTCTTCCTGTTAAAAGGAAGTATTTGCTTGCCACCGTCGCCTTCATGCTTGCTCTTGGAGTTTGGAGGGTCTGGTCTAACCCATCTGTCATCGGGCAAGAGGCGGGGGTACAGGACAGGTCTCCAGTCTATCTCAGAGCCAATGAACCTAACCAGCATGTCTTTGGACGGTGGAAGGAAGCTGGAGTACCGGGAGAGAACCCATGAAGACAGAGGGAGAACATGCAAACACCACACAGAAAGACCCCAATAAATCGGACCGTCACAACTAAAAGTAAAGAAACATCAGTGCCAAACATCAGGGCAAACTAAGATCCGAAGGTTGCAGAGAATAATAATGTGGGACCAGATACAGACTGACAAACAGGTGATAAGATTAGATCATTAAAAAATATCCTCAAGGCGAAGAGGTACGTGATAATCCATTGGGCAGTATTCACTAGCCCGTGAAGAGCTTTGCAGTCTGATGTGGTGCAGTTTCTACACCGTACAGATAAAGTACGAGTACGGTACAGTCATGGTAGAGAGGTAAAAGTCCACAAGGCTCTGCAGATGAGGGTGGAAGAGTTAGAGGAGTAAGTGAGATCACTGGAGTTGTGGATGCCAAGGAATATGAAGGCGGATACACACTCCACTACAGTTCCCTTGGCATGGATGGTGGCTGCTCACATGCCTGAAATCAACATGATTTGTTTGGTCTTTTCAGTGTTGGGGATGAAGCAGTTCTCGATGCTCCAAGCAGCAACGGTGGTGAACCTCAACCCTGTCATCCCTGATTAGGCCTACCTACCAACCAACGTGGTGTCATCTGCAAACTTTTTAGTTTGGATTATGGTCTTAGAACCATGTACGGGAATGCAGAAATGGGTGAAGAGGGAGTACAAGAGAGGGCTCAGGACATAGCCTTGCGGTACACCAGATAATTGAGAATTAGAGTGGAGGAGGAGAGGTTGGACAATTGGGGGTCTGTTGGCGAGGAAGTCCAGTTGCAAAGTGAAGAGTTAATACAAGCAGTAGTTGCTGCAGCTTAGAAACTAGCCAGGAGGGGATCAGAGTATTGAACGCTGAGGTCAATGAACAGCATTCTGACACGCTGTAGGTGTGAATATGGATCAGGTTAGAGTGAAGTACTGTGGAGTTTAAGGATTAACCATCTTATCCTCCTCCGTTTTCCCTGGCGTCGTTTCAAGAATATCTGCGTCCACACGGATCCGTCTCAACACGACTCAAAACGCTACTTCATACTCCAGGCCTATAGGTGGCACTGTTTCAGTTTCAGAAATTCACCAAAAACGGAGAGGAAGAGGCAGAGCATGCGCATAAAGCTTGAGCGCTGTTTACAAATCGGCTTTAGAAGAAACCAAACTCAAGGAGAAATGATATTTAGCCCTAGTAACCATAATAGGCTCAATATCTTCTCCAGCAGGAACACGAGCATGTAGTCCACCATTGTTGTTGATGTTGTTATGAGACGTCTCGTGGGATATAAGAGGTGGAAGGCTGCTCCAGGGGTGTGGCCATGACATCATCGAAACGCACTTCTCTGTTTTTACCCATCCACACGAAAACTCAAGAGCTGCGTTTGTGAATTTTTTCACCCTGGGACCAGGTTTCAGAAAAGTGCTTTTTAAGGCAAAGCTTTTACAGGATTCATGTGGACGATCGGCCAAAACGATGCAAAACATCTGCGTTTACACCAAAATGCGTTTCTGTGTGGACGGAGCCAAAGTCTTCCATTGACCCAAAGGGTGAACTGATGGAGGTCAAGGGTGTGAGCAGTGAAAAGCCGTGGAAATTACACTCCTCAGACTGGATCTGGCCAAGACGTGAGCCAGTGTTGATCACTGAAGGCAAACAAACTGAAATCTGAAATTAGTTTTGAAGGGCAGCTTCCTCCATCCAGATCTCGATGGTCTTTGTTATGGGTTTAAACGAACCAGTAAGGCTCCTTCTGGATGCAGTGTTTATAGCTTGCAAGCAGAAACACTTAGGTCTCGGTTACTTTTGCATTAGCATCCAAACTGCGTTAGCAACGATGCAAAGTAAACTCACGTGGTGGATAAAGGCGTCTGCATTTCACAAGCAGATATTCCAAATCAGCTTATTCGCATAAACACAGAAACTCTCATCTCTGGTAGGGAGCCGGGGCGTTGTATGAAAAATGACCGCCCACAGGTGTGACTGGAGAGATTTTTAAAAATAATATGTAGATATTTGTTTACTTCTGATGCAGTGTGTTCTTGAGACTTTTCGCAAGCAAGCCTTGTTGCCTTTTCATTGCAACGTTGACTAGTCTGTCTTCCCTGTAGGATCACATCAAAAATCATAGCCTGATACTGAGCAGCAGGGCTTTATTACTACTGCCTAAGTTCAGGGTGTGACTCCACCTGACCAAAGTCACTGTCAAAGACTTGTTAAGGAAAAAAATAAACTGTTGGTGTTGAAGTTACAGTCACAGGAACAGGTCCTTGTTCTCACACTTTGGATGTTTTTTTTCCTTAAATATGCAGCTAGTTTTCTGTAGAAGAGCACACCAGCACTTGTAAATGTTCACACAGACAGATGATGTACGCAATCAGAGACATATATATGCAACATACATACATATACATACACACATATACAAAAAAGACATAGACATAAGACATAAGACATTTCTTGTTCCAGTAGCACAGAATTTCGCAAGAAAGACAGTGACGACTTTGAACAGGGAAAAAAAAAGCACAAAAACACAAAATTTTAAAATATATATCAAAAAATATACAAAAGAATAACGATACTGTGAGAAAATATAGGGAGGAGAAATAACTAGAAAATATAAGACATTCTGTACGTACAGTGTGGAGAATGGTGGAATAAACCTTACAAAGAAATAATTGCTTAACCTTTGAGAAAAACATTTTGAGTTGGTGAGGTAGTGGTTTGACAGACTTTCAAATTAAAAGCTTGCAGAAACTCAACAATAGCCTGGATGTTGACCAAAAGCCACAACTGACCAAACGGGTATTAAAGGAGAGACATATAAAAGCACCCAGTGCAGTACGGAGAGATTGCAGGATTTGGGAATTTATTTTGATAGGCTGCTAAACTTTCAAAATAAAATTTCCAAGATGCATAAATGATCTGATGAACGGGCTTTTTTGAAGCCATGGTCTGTAAAGACCCCATCTGGGAGCAAATGAGGGTCAATAGGTGTGTTGTATTTTCAAAATAAAAGTACAAAACTACTCCTTCAAAATAAAAGCATGTTTTACCAACCAGGAACCTAATTAAGAGGCTGTACAGAAGCCATGCATTTCAAAAGAGGTTTAGCTCAAAGGACTTTGTGTATGTTATATTTTCAGTGGGTTTTCTGTTTGTAAAAGAACTCGTGAAGTCATTACTACTGAGGGCTAAGTCAAGGGAATTGTTCTTGCTTATAGTCAGGGAACAAAACCAAAAGGAAAAAAGTCTCAAAAGGCAGAAGAGCATTTGTGTTAGGGGTAATACGAGATGCAAAATCACATACTTTCAAACATAACTTGCATGTTTTGCTGTATCACTGCATAAATTCGGATAAGTGCGGTTTAAATTGTGTTTCAGCTGCTGTCACTCCAGATGCTCAAGCTCCTGTGTCAGCTAACCTGAGGCCTGATGTCGCCTGCCAAGAGTCTTGGAAGCCACGTTTTGGAAAGCTCTCCAGAAAAGAGGTGCCAGCACAACACAGGCCTCACAGTAGCCTAGCACCTCAGCATCGTAGCAGCTGAACATCCTATGATCCAGAGCAAATAGAAACCAAGTGGTTTATTTATTTTTAATATCGATGGGATTAACCTTTACCATCTTCTCACTGACAAATTTTTTACACTCTTACTTGTAGGAGTGTAATTCTCTTAAGAGTAAAAGATATTGCCATTTGGAAAGAAAATACAAAGACAGATGTCGTATTGACTGGACTAATTTACAGTAAATTAAAAATCTCAAAACCATGAGAATCCCAGTCAACACAAAGTAAAACACTTTACACTTGGCAGTCACTGTAAAAAATGTATGAGTTAGATTAAAGGGGAACTACTGTTTTTTACAACCTGGACCTTATTGCTGGCATAAAATACGATAATTTACTCACCAATATAACTTTTATGTCATTTGCACCCGTTTAGGAGATATTTAGATCAACGTATATCCATATAATGGGAGTGAATGGGGCACCGAGACACAGCCTCTAAATAACACATCATCTGCCGCAAAACTCATTCATTTCGCTAATATTTTGTTATGATACGCTAGTGCTATTCCCTGTTGAGTCTGAGCACAGTAGCAATTTACAGGTAAACAAGCCAACCATCAAGCGCCGCTCAAAGATGACATAATCCAGGTCAGAAGACATCATCATCCGGGGTCTGTAGGTCAATCTACAGACCCCGGATGATGATAAAAGGTAACTCCAGACTCAACGGGGAATAGCACTAGCGTATGATAACAAAATATTGGTGAAATGAAAGAGTTTGGCGGCAGATAATGCGTTATTTAGAGGCTGAGTTCCGGTGCCCCATTCACTCCCACTATATGGATATATGTGGCGCTTAACTGGATCTAAATATTGTCCGAACAACTCCAAATGACAACAATCGGATTTTATGCCAGAAATAAGGTCCAGGTTGTAAAAAATGGCAATTCCCCTTTAAATGCAATTATATTATATTATATTATATTATATTATATGTTGTTTTTGTGTCTAAACCTACTCAACACTATTTATAGCATTGTATCAACAGAAAAGTGTTTGTTTTCTGTATTTATTTTATTTAACAGTTTTTATCGTGGTATATCACCTACCCATGTTCCATATGAGCAGATTTCCAAGTTGGAGGACGTTACTTCAAAATGTGGGGCGCTGCATTTAAAATTCTTATTTATTTATTTACTTTTAATCCATGGACCGCTTCCTCAATATGGAAGAAGTCAGGGTGAATTCAGACAAAGGACACACCGATCGACGTGCATCTCCGTATCTCCATCTATGCGGCTCTACCTCAGCGGCATTGGCCTTCAAGTTGCTGTGGTAACGCCAGTCGTGAGGGTGTCTGAGTCAGATGCTAAAGTGAACGTCCCTGAAACTTGTGAAAGATATTTCTCTGGGAGCAGAACAGAGAAAATAATAGTCGGAACTGCACCAACACAAAAACCTCTGCAGGCAAACAGAGGAGTGGAGCGGCTGCAAGGTCAGAGCAGCCCCCCCCCCCCCATCCCCACCACCACATATACACACCGCATGTATCATGAGCGCGGATGCAGCATGAATATCCATTTGATCCTTTGATCATGATGCTTGTACAGATGCACACACACACACGTATGCACATTTGGGCACATTCGTTTCTATGGGACTTATTCTCAAGGTTCTTTTATTCAGAAATGAGGATTTGACATGGATAGCGTATTATATTAGTGACTTAAGAGGCCAGGATTTCAGCCATCAGTGATGCTTTTAGAGTTGCTGAACAACATCCAAATGAACTCATTGTGTCTTATTGAGATATGATGGAGCTAGGGCCTCTACGGGTCTCGTGTGTGAAGAGAAGGTATTGAAAGTCCGGACGAATCTCCATGAAGAGAAGCTAAAATTGGACTAATATAATCTCTCTTGCTAATTTCCGTCAACGCTCTCGCTGCAGCGCTGTGAATCAGCGGCAGGCTTTTTAAGGAACTACTCGGAAAACCCGATAACAACGAAATACATGAATCCCATAACCAGGGGGAAACAAATGCATGAACTAGTTTTAGTTCAGCCTGAGACAGGTTAATTTTAAATAATATATTACGCATGTATAAGAAAGCCAGACCTGGTCGCTGGTTTTATGTGTGGAAAAATAAAAAGGACATGTCCCGGTCTAATATAACTTCATGGTTTGTTACTGTAGCTCTGGATGGTGAAACTATACGACTAGATAGTGAATCACTGCGGAGTTTAGGACCAAATAGACACAATGAATGAATGCGAGTGAATGGGTAGACGTGTCACTGTGACTTTAAAGCGCTCCGAGTATCAATAAAGCTCTATAAAAGAAAAAAATGACCATTCACCACATTCACCAGAGCTTTGTTTGAGTTTAAAGGTAGAAACCTTCAAGTCATCCAGTCCTAAGCCTCTAAGACCTGTTCGGGTTTGATAACTGATTGTTTTCATCTGGCTTCACGGATAAATATAGTGTCATGTTAATAACAACGCAGCGTTTCCTAGTGATGTTGCTCAGTGTCAAAGGCCCAGCAATGACTAATTCCAGTATAAGTGGAGGAATTATTGTTGACAGTGTTGTGTCCCTCAACTGAGAACCCCCAGCTGTCACGTCAGGGAAAGAGAAAAACAACATACAGAACCTGCTGCTGGAATATTTATATTGACATTTGAAGTAACTAGGTTTTCTAGTAGTGTATTTCATCTCTTGACAGTGAGAAGATAATCTAACATAAGGTAGTCATCATTATTTCACAGCCCTTATAGGTGGTTTAGGCGTCTGCGTCAATTTGACACCGAAGCTATGGCAACAGCGCAGATCCTAGCACCCTAGCCTGACGTGCACCTCCCCAGACACGTAACTAAATGCCTCGGCAACTACACCGCAAGAGCTGTGATTGGTCCGCTCGGTGTGTCTCCACAATTTTTCAAATTGTTGATTGTTTTGGATCAGTAAAGATGGAAGTTAACGGAAGAGGTTTGGAGATGCAGACACGTGCATGAATCGTCTTTTGCGAAAATTTCGGCGAAAGTTTCAGTCGCCATTGTTGAAAGTGAAGCAGGAAGTAGAAACAATAATTAACCCGACTGGCAGAAAAGACACGGCGCCGACTAGTGTTTGGGTGACGTTGTTACAGAGTGAGAAACACACAAGTATAAATGGCTTGCAACAACGTAGGCTACGTACGTAGGTTACGTACTCTAAAAGGGCCTACAGTGTCAAACTACAGAAAAAACCCAAACCATATCTATAGGAAATTCTGTTTTTGGCAATCATTTCCTTTTAGTTTCTGCTTATAACTTGATGGAAACCAAACTTAAAATTACTTCGAGTCTGTTTTAGTAGATGATACAACATGTTAGCGTTCCTTCCTTCTTCAGTGTACTTTCAACTCTCCCTATATATACTGCCACTTAGTGGCCAATCAAGTTGCAGTCACCTTTAACCCCTTGACGCCTAGTGTCGCAAACTCGCGACGCACCGTTTCCGTTCAGCCTGCAGCTGAAATAATGCATGTAAAACTCCAATGTCGATTTGTGCACTTTCAAAAAATTCCTAAGAACCTTTTGCAAGCACTAGTTTATTGTAGGACTGGTCGGAGTGCTAAGCAAAAATACAAATAATTAATTTCTTTGTATAACTGAAAAATCAATTCAGGCGTTAAGGGGTTCATTTTTTTCTGTTTTAATGCTTGAAATGCTTTAATTAATCCCCATTTCTATCATATATATATACAGCAGGTGTAGTACACAATGAGACAAGAGGAGCTGCATGAAGACAAAGGACTGAGTACAAGGGAAAGTGCACATGTGCAAGCTTATGCAGACAATATGAAAGAGTGCAAACAATAGAAAACAAAGTGCAAAGACGAGAAATGGTGCAAAGATATAATACAATACAGATTGTCAGAAGGTGCATTTGAGTTTAGTCTCAGTCTGATGAGTAACTGTTTTTCCGCGCGGAAGTTAAACGACTTTGACCATTTTTGATTTCATTCATCTGTCACACAGAGTTTTAAAGAAGACGTTAAAAGCAGAGACCAAAAAAAAAAAAAAAGTGAAAGAATTTTTTGCACTGACACATGAATGGGCAGTACACCGGCGGTCAGGCACAAAAACGAGAGTTTAATTAACAAAACGCAGGAGTTCAGAGCTCACTCAAAAAAAACAGGAAACTAGGAACTTGAACTTACAAGGCAGAAAAAAGATCGAAGGTTGACTCATAGGATACAACAGAGGAACACTGAAGGAACGGTGGAACGTGGAGTGTCAGGTCCTTAAATACAGCTTCAGGCTTAATTGGATGAGTGGAAACAGGTGAGTCGGCAGCTACGACCAGGACACCTGAGACGGAGAGGAAGCCAACCAGGCAGGCCAGGAGAGGGCAACAAGTCACCTCTCGTTGACAGTTTCTCCTCTCGACTGGAGCCCGTCGTCATAGTCATAGACCTGCAGTAACACCTGGTTGATGTATTAAAGCAATTTGGGGAAAACATTTGTTGGTTTTCCATTTTTACACAGAAGGTTTCTTTAGTTAAGCAGATAAAATATGGACGTTGAGTTTGCATGTTCTCCCTGCGTCTGCGTGGGTTCTCTCCAGGTTCTCCAGCTTCCTCCCACCGTCCAAAGACATGCTGGTTAGGTTCATTGGTGATTCTAAATTGGCCGTAGGTGTGAGTGTCTCTGTGTTAGCCCCGGTCCAGTCTATCTCTGGCCGAATGACAGCTGGGATAGGCTCCAAAAGATGAATGAATAAATGAATACGGACGATGTTATCCTCAAAAAATGTCTCTTGTCCTGGTAAAAATGTAAAAGCTTTGACACAAATGAGCTGTATTTCTATTTCTTGGATGTTTAGTTCATTACACTGTCGATATGTTTTGCCCTTTGGACGCTGTATAATGGCTGAATGCTGAAAGGTCGTTGCCATGTGTTTATTTATTTATTTATTTTATTTTTTTTGAATATGTTGAACTGAATTGCTGTTTTTTTGAGATTGTGGATTCTGAAGGATCCAAATAAGAATTCAGAAAGCAGAGCAGGAAGGTTATCACAGAAGAATTTAATCATGCAAGGTCATAATTTGTTTAAATTTCTTTTGAAATATTTTAATTATAAGACAGCAGACACTTTGTGCTGTTGTGCTGCGATTTTTATATGAAGGAGGATAAGTAAAAGAAAATTTTAAAAAATAGTAGGAAATGTACTTTTAATCATATTCCCTCTAAATGCATTATAATACAGGTGTCAAACATAAGGCCAGTGGGTCAAAAACTGCACGCCAGAGGGTTTAATCTGGGCCGCAGCATGAATTTGCAAAGAAGACTGCAATTTTTGAATGAAACATGACACATCTGACCCAGAAAGTTTATTCACTGTGATTGCACTTGACTCCATTTCATTTTGTCTTGTTTATTTTTTTCTTCCTGTGTTTTTTTGTTTTTGTACAGTGTCCTTGGCGCTTGTGAATAAAATGTATTATTATTATATTAGTAATTGGTCCACTGTTTCAGTAAGAGAAGTGGACAGAAGACAACCTCAGAGTCGGAAAGATATTCAGCCATGTTGCAAAAAACTAGCATTAGCAAATTACAGGTAAACAAGCCGAACTTAGCGGGTGGAGCTCAGAGACGACATCGTCCAGGTCAGAAGACATCATCCGGGGTCTGTAGGTCAATCTACAGACCCTTGATGATGACAACAAGTAAGCCTGGACTCAACAGGAAATAGCATTAGCGTACGATAACAAAATATTGGTGTAATGAACGCATTTGGCGGAGGATAACGGGTTATTTAGAGGCTGTGTCTTGGTGCCTTACATACAATATACGTTGATCTAATTATCTCCTGAACAGGTGCAAATGAAACAAAAGTTATATTGGTGAGCAAACGATTGTATTTTATGCTAGAAATAAGGTCCAGGTTGTAAAAAACAGTAGTTCCCCTTCATATGCACTAAAACGAATGTAAAAAGTCTGGACTTGTTATTATTCTATTACCTTACTGGTCCGGTCCACTTGAAATAAAACCGGGCTGTATGTGGCCCCCGAGCTCAAAAAGAGTCTGACACCCCTGCGTTATAAAATATCTCCGTGTCTAAATAACACATACATCTTTTGACTCTCGTTTCACAAAAGACGTGCTAAAAGGATCAGACGCGTGTCAGATGCCGTCCCCGAGCCCTGACGCAGCACATCTGTTAACATTCAACACATTTTCTTCCTCTGCCTGAGTGTGTTGTTTTTTTTTTTGTTTTTTTAACACATCTCTTCAAAGAGTGTAGAGACTCACACAAGCTCCTACTGAGCTGGGACGTCTCTCACTCATCTGGAGCACAAACAGCACGTTATTTATTTATTTCTTTAGGCCTATTTGTTAAAGACATGCACAAAACCAGAGTAGCGACGGGAACTCTATGAAATTATTATTGTGCAAATAATCTGAAAATGCAAAAATAAAAATGTTTTGAAAGACTAAAACACATTTCACGCCTTAGCCTGACATAAGGCTGACTCCTCATCACAGTATGCGTCTGGTAAATCCACATTTTCAATATGCTGCACGTTTGCTGCTGTTTCTGAACCATGAACATATGCTCTCTTTATTTTTAAAGCCAACTGTGGAGCGTTTGTTGTACACCTCTTGGAAGACACCTCTGTTCTATATGCCAATAGAAAACACACAGTATTAATAACGCCTTCTCGGTGTCTTTCTTATTTTAGGTACAAGATGAGTAAGCCGTTAATTAAAACGAGGAGCTTGCAAACATTGGCTCTTGTCTTCCCTCCTCAGGGCCACACGAGTGGATCTCAGCCTCTGCTTCACAACGGTTGTAGATGCGTGGGGAGTCGGCTGCGTCCCGGCCTTCCTCCACCTCCACCTTCACGGGGAAACGCATGCGAAGAAGAATTTTGGTCGCTGAGGCAAATAAGGCCTTCAGATGGGTCATGGTTTTGTTTTTTTGGTGGCACGTACACCAATCAGCCAATAGATTAACAGTTAAATGTTCTGCTGGGAAGCTTTTGGACCTGACATTCATTCATGTGGATGTTACTCAGACATGTAGCACTCACCTAGACCAGACCAGGCACCCCCACCCCATAGCAATGACACTCCTTGATGGCAAAAAACACTTTAGGAACAACATGAAGAACATCTCAAGGTGTTGACCTGGCCTCCAAATTCACTAGATCCCAAACTGATCAAGTATCTGTGGGATGATCGACAGAGACCCCTCCCCTCTAAGGTCCCCAGGACATCCTCAGAAGACCCATGTCCAATCTCTGATGAGTCACCACAAAGGAGACCTACACAATATTAGGTCATAATGTTATGCCTGATCGGTGTATAAGGCTGTGGAATGATCTGCCTGAGGAAATCAGGTCAGACGACTCTGTCATCTCTTTTTTTACTTGAGTTCTTTGTGAGTTTTGATTGAGATTTTAATTAAGTTCTTATCTGTATTTTTCAATGTTTTAACATTTTTCTTTTAATCATCCTGTTTCCATCAACTTTGTTTTATGCACCTGTTTTCAAAAAATGCGTCTTCTTTTATGTGGCTGTGAAGCACTTTGTAATGTTCATGTAAAAATAAAGATCACTATTATTATCATTATTACATCGTGCACTTAAAAATCTCAGTGAGTCATTCGGAGTTAATTAGATGAAGAATATCTCACAAGGCCGTAAAGGCTCCAGATGGGAAACTTGGCTGATGGACGGCTCGTGCTGAAGTGCCTCATAAACACAAAACTGTTACGATAGTGCCACAGTGTGTCCACTTACAAAGGCACAATCCTCTGAAACCTTCTCCCGCTGTCTTTCCTCTCAAACGCTCCCGGACACAAACAGTTGTCCTGCTCTTTAATTCCCCGCCAAGGTCGGCGTAGAGGGGTTTGCCGTCATCAGCAGGTGTGAATGAGCTGCAGTGACACTTTCCAGTTCGTGTTATTATTATTTTTTCCATCACAGTGTACTAGCGTGGGAACTAAATCCCAAGCAGAGCAAAGGTGAGAATTTAATGAAAGGTGATAAGACCAGGTTGTCGCCACAAGGGTGCGCTATAAAGCACATGGAAGCATTTTGTTGAATAACTCATGAACAGTAAGTTGCACATTCAAATGATTTATATTTCCGTGTTGCTCAGCTTGAGCTGCATCTTCTGTTACATACCCACTGCACTTCTGTTTCACTCACAATGTGGTCAGCTGTTTCATCCGTCTGCACCTCTACTGGCCTTGTTGAAATGGCCTAGGAGGAATCACTTTTTCAGCTGCAGAAGCTCACATTTTGTTTTCTTTTGAATGAAATAAACCCTTATTTTTGTAACTCCGCCATCTCAAGCAGGGTCGTAACATCAATGGTCAAAGATTCTCCCAAACACCCGTGCCAATCGTCATTGAGCATGTTTGGTTTTGTACATGGTTCTCACACCTACGGACAATTTAGAATCACCAATGAACCCAATGACCGTGTCTTTGGACGGTGGGAGGAAGCTGGAGAACCTGGAGAGAACCCACGCAGACACAGGGAGAACATGCAAACTCCACACAGAAATGGATGGATCTGTCATTCCTGGACAGAACGCTGCCACAAACAGACCGGCACTAGAGTTTGCTTACATTTGAATTTGAGTTGTGACCAAAACTTTGCTCCGGCACAAGTTGATCATTGACACTTCTTCCCCCTTGTTGCTCTTCCTCAGGAGTGCACTTCTTCTGCAGCAATTCAACCGTGAACACCTGAGTCACGTAGCCTCCTGTGAGCTGTTGAGATGTGTCAGCCACTTGAACTCTGTGAAGTATTTACGTGGGCTCTGATCTGAGGTGCTGTTTATTTGCGGTCTCAGGTTCTGGTTAAGTACGCTGGAGTTTTGACTCCAGTCCTTCCAGGAAAAAAGGAAAAAATCAAGTCTATATTATTAATGTTAATAGTTTTAATGTCAAGTGAGCTTTTTAGAAGACATCACGTCATTTACACTCGTACATTCAATAATCCTGACGAGAGCTCAGTCTGGTTACAAAGACACAAACTCAACGTAAGGTGGTGGTTGGGGTGGATGGATGGGTTGGTTGACTCCTCAAGAACATTTAAGGGCAACAAGACCTAACCTTAGTGCCTAAACAAACTTTAAACATAGCACTGTAAAACATTCCAGCCTCATTAAATTATGTGTATGCATTACTTCTCTTTAACTCCAATAGTAAAGACATGTTTTTGATATTGAGCTCAATTCAATAAGCTTTCTTACCTTTAAGTAATCCATTGAACTATTACCATAAAATGGAAACACTTCTGAATCAGGTTTAAATTAAACAATTAAACTTCTCAAACTTCTGGTATATCGATGTGGTCAGTAAAGTACTGTAGCAGAGAGGATTGTTAATTAGTTTCAGCTGCCTTGGTGTTAATGTAAATTAACAACAGGTGCAACAGAGCTTAACAACCCCCCACCGCCCACATCCACCACCACACTAAATCCAATTGAACACCTCTGGGACATTATGTTTCGGTACATCCGAGCTCAGAGATGCCCTGGTCCAGATCTGGGAGGAGATACCCCAGGAAATCATCAGTGGTCTCACTGGGAGCATGGTCCCGACGTTGTCAGGCATGCACACAAGCACATGGAGGCCATAAAAACTCCTGAGAACAATTTTGAGTTGCTGCAATGAACTTTCAGCGACATGGACTAGTTTGACGACGCATCATTTTATTTCATTTCCATCAAACAATGTGGCATCCTCTCATTCCTGACACATTACCCAGTCCATATCAGTGGAGATATGCTGCAGGATGTTTTTGGACTGCATCCAATTTTTATTTTTATTAGTTTTGGTTTGATCAGTTTGGACTTAATCCTGCTAAGCGCCTCAGCCCCGGAGAGAGAAAATGCACCATCTTGCCAAAACTGCACACTAAACAGACTGTGTCAAAGTGGCTCAGCTGAAGCTCGACATTATATGTATCCCACGAGTGGTTCAAGAGTTGTTGCCCGTGTCACTTTTTACAAGCTTATGAGTCACGGTAGGAAAAGAGATGACAAAACGCATAATTGTGTTGTTACGAGGTTACCCACAAAGCAAATAGGATTAAAAGGGAATATAAGATATGGAAACATTAACGTCATTAAAAGGACACCAATCAAAATTCAAGGATTGGAAAACAACATCATTTCCTACTGTTTCCACTTGATCCATCTTGGGGAGCTGCTCAAATCCTGCAGAGGTTAACAACATCCTAAATCAAGCGGGCTCACTGTCTTTTCCAGTGACTCTGAAGCAGCGTTTTACGAGCCCAGGAGATAGTCCAATACATACAGGATTAGGGCAGGAAGACACAGCTCTGTTCAGCTCACTTCTTCTCTATATATAATGTCTATAAAGATCTGTTTACACAGACATCATGAAAAACAGCGCAAAGGTGTTGACCTGGCCTCCAAATTCCCTAGATGCCAAACTGATCAAGTGTCGACAGAGGCCCCTTCCCTCAACCCATAGGACCCAAAGGTCTCCACTAACAACATTCTGTTGCCAGACACCGCAGGACATGACCCAGACACCTAAAGTATGCAACAAAGATTCCATCAAGACATGAAAGAAACATATGAACTTGCAGAAATGGGCGTCCAATGTCCCCTTTATGACTTAATAAAAACTAAATAGATGAATTATAAAGAAAAGGAGGAGGCTGCTGCTTGATAGGAAGGCGAAACATTGCGCTGCTCTTCCTTTAAAGTCAACTCTGCAGATTGTTCCATGACGTCAGGAATGATCAGCTGTCGTGCTTCACATGACCAAGCAAAACAAATGTCCTGACTGAGCTCCGAGGACATGAACCTGACCGAAGGTAGAACTGGAACACTCCCTAATCACATCCATAAGTGACCCAAGTAAGAGGCTTAAACCAGGGTAGAGTTAGGTTAAAGTGCGTTACCCTGATCTTGTTATTTGAGCAGTCAACAGAGCTGCAACAGCAAGACTTGACCAGTGTTGAAAGTGCTTGCTGCTGTGTCCGATGTATTCCTGCGTAGTTTGCCATTGCAGTTCAGTAGCTTGCTTCATCTGAAAGCCAGTGATCCCAATGAACGGATCAGTCTATTCACTGTGTACCCGACGTACATACATCGTACAGAGCTGGAGCCAGACACAAAGCGAGACAGGACAACACTGAAGAGGCGCATGGCAGGGAGGGCGGCGTAATCCGAGCTGTCGTGTCTCTTTGTGCTGACTCCGTTTTCGCACCACGTCATTGTCAGCCGAAAGATTGAGAGCCATCATCCAGACCAGGCCACGCCAAGACAGCCTAAGGCACAGTGTGTCCAAAGATTAGTCTCATAGCTAATTAAAGGACAGTGGATTAGGATTAGCCAGATATGGCTGTACGCACTTCTGTTCTTAGATGGGAAAGGAAAGGAAGTGCGTAGGGTGGAATGACCTGATTCTTAGTTTTTCAAACTTTAAACTGATTTCACTAAGTTTGATGTTACTGTATGCTGTGTATTGCTTATATGAATTGTAATATTAATTTAAACTATTAATAACTAAATAAATAACAAATGAAAATAGTGCAAATTAAGTAAATAAATATAACAGACCTGGATTTAAAATATAGGCGAACAGGGGATGGTAAAAGTGAGAATGTGTTTAGGGCTAAGCTAAACCGGGCTACTCGAGAGTCTAGGATGAAACAAAAGGATTATATCATGGGGTGTCAAACATATGGCCTACAGGGCAAAATCAGCTCACCAGACGGTCCACTCTGGTCTGTGGGATGGATGAAATAGGGAAACAGATCTCACGTTCACCGGAAGAGAACAGATCATGAGGGGTCAGATCCTCCTTATTGAGTTTTCACCACAGCTTTATTTGTACCAGGCTTCCACTTCACCTTATTGTCTGACTGTAGTCAGCTGATCCCGCTCTTCTGATCCTGATTTTTTTTTGTCTGTCACGTTGATATTTCTTCAATTTTCATTATTATTTTCATTCATTTTTGATGCGTCAAGTCATGCGAAGAAATGTGTTAGGTAGATCAGTGTCTGATATTCTGAGTGATCCATGGGGCAATTAGTGTGGACACTAACGGACTCAACTGATGCAATTCATTTTAAGCAATGAGACAGGTCGAAGGATAAGATGAAAAGGTTTCAAGGGTATGGGATGGAAGGAGATGGAGGGGATGAGATGAAAACAGTTGAGGGAATGGGATGAAAAGGGCAGAATGGGATGAGATGAGAAGGGATAAAAACGGGTGAAAGGGTGTCGAGGGGATGAAATGAAAAGGAAGCAAGGTGATGGCATGAAAGGGGTCGGAGGGAATGGGATGAAAAGGAATAAAAAGCAGAGAAAGGTGTCGAGGGGATGAAATGAAAAGGAGGTTATAATAACTTCATTTGACTAGCTTGTTTCAAGGACTGATGCTACTTGTAGAATATCTGGGGAAGGGATGAAATGGATCACGGGGATGAGGTGGGAAGGGATGAAAAGGGTCAGAGGGACTGGGATGAAAACGAGGGGATGGAACGAAAAGAGATGAAGAGGATGGGATGAAAAGGGATAAAAAGGGGTCAAAGGGTGTCAAAGGGATGAAATGAAAAGGAGGCGAGGAGATGGTATGAAAGTGGTCGGAGAGGATGGGATGAAAAGGGGTCGGAGGGGATGGGATGAAACGGGGGAAAAATGTGCAGTGATGATTGAAGAAGAATCCAGGGAGTGCAACTCAGGGATGGGGTTGAGAACTGAAACAAATAAGACGGTTCACCTTTATAGGTAAGCACAGGAAATAGAATGATAAGGTGATCTAATTCCCAAATTTAAGTAACATCGTAACTAGCCAGTTTCGAGAACTGACGCTACTTGTAGAATATGTACAGCTTGCCGTTTACATTTATAATACACGTGTGCTTCGACATTTGTGAATTTCCGTCCCAACACTGGCATTTATGACATTTGGAACAAGACAAAGAGCGTTCGTTCACACCAGGCAGTGACTGACGTCCACAAAAACAAAATGGCTCATGAAAATGTTTTATTAAAAACACGAAAAAACAAAACAACAATACACTTTTCTGTTGGTTAGTCAAAAAAGTCCAAGGAAGCAAGGGTTCAGCTGGGGGATAATCCAGCACGCACACACTTACTTACTTACATACTTGCATACTAGTTTTAATCATTTATTCCAGGAAAAGTTGTCAAACATATTACAGCAAAATGTCAAAACATCTAATGTGTCCTCACAAAAAAAAAGAAGTTATTTTTACCCATCATCTGAATGACACATTTCTGTACACACTGCAAATATACACTAAAAACGAGCAAGTCCAAGATATTACAACACAAGTGTTTGAGAATGGTGCTGCTCCGTGTGGCGTTTACAGCGAGGCAGTGAACTATTTTGCATAATGTAAAGTGTTTTCAGTGAAATCCTCAATAAAATAAAATAAAAAAAGTGTAAAGAGTGTTAAATACAGAGTCACAGTAGCCACGGGGCATGTCAACAAAATCTTTTGGTAATAAGGAAACTTTTCACTTTTAAAGCTTAGAAACACGTAACGGTATGAAAGACTGCTGATTGAACATACGTAACGGTGACAGACTTTTTAAAGTGTGTGCTACATTAGTCTGTTAGAGATAAGAAAAAAAAATTCTCATCCATACTTTCGACACTTTCTGTGTTTTAACTAAGGCGACAGATGTGTTAGCGATTCACAGCTACGGCTCCCATGTCAAGGTGCATTCATTCAATTGCTAAAAACAAATTTGTCATCCTTTAATCGTTATACTACTACTGGCACTGGTAGTTGTGTTTAGCGTGCGTGTTGAAGGGCTCACTAGCATTAAAAGACGTGCTCGTCAGATTGTCTCGCGTCTGAAACACCTTTGGATCGAATCAGTAGATAACTGGGCGCGCCAGCAATCAGTGCCGATATCGGGGGATGGGCAGACGATAGACATGGTTTAATCTTCAAGTCCAGTTAATCTTTTTTTATTATTATTATCATTTCTCACTGAATGTGAACAAGTGAATTCATCACCACACCTTTCTTCAACAAGTATAATTTGCATCAAGTCAGAATGAGTCATCCAAATTCCGACGCTTTAAAACAGAGTTATCGATATATCAAAAGTGAGTTTGAATAGGCAGAAATGAGGAGTCAGAAGGATGGTTAGTACACCCGTAAGAATGAGGAAAGGTTAGTTATGACGTGGTCGACCTAGCCATGCGTCTTTTAAGATTGGAGCTTCAGTTGTCGGATAACATGATCTAAACAACGGGCAACAGGATCTCTGTCAACCAGTAAGAGAGAAGTTGCGGTTGTGGTTGTTAAAAAAAAAAGCAAAAGAAAAACAAGGAGGAGATTAGCAAAAAAAAAAAAAAGCATATTAGTTCAATACAAAAGAGATTGAATCAGGTAAAAAAAAAAACTAACACACTCAAACAGTGTCCCTTGTATAAGGAAGACAAGGTAGCTAAAGATACTGTCAAGGTAGATAGGATGTCTCAGAGTGCTGAAAATGAGGTAGGATCACACTACAAAACACCTTAAAATCTACAACTACTGAGTCACTGAACTGAAGCCAAATGCATTAAACTAAAGCTACTGTGTGAGATCAAGAGGAGCTCTTCAGTTCTGGAGAGACTAGCACAGCTTTTAAGGTCTGAAACGTACAAACCCATTAGAATACACCCTGTCTCTGGCTCAGCGCTATCCTTTAACTGCATCCTTGCGTTGCAATTATTTTGCATTTTCTCCTCTTTGTTCCTGGAAATCGTTAAGATTCTGTGTATTTTTGATGAGTGAGGTAGTGAAGTTTCCTTTTGAGTCGTCTGGGTTTTTGCCCGTACGTAAAAACTATGCCGGAGTGACGGCAGCCGTGGCCGCTGAAGCCGACGAAGTAACAAGAAATAAAGACGGCCGTGCCACTTCACTGTCTTCATTTTATTCCAGCTTCATTATCGTAAGTGAATTTCAGTGTCAGTGTAGATGAGGGACACCAAATCGAAAGTCTCACATGTGATAGCTTTGCATACTGGAAGCAAATGATTCACCTAAGCCAGCGGCACGTTTCTGCAAACCGAAACCTGTATGACGCTAAAAGTAGCTCCGGGCTCATTAAAGTTCTACCTTTTGTGCGTGAGCTTCAACTGTAAACCACAAAATTTGCTTTATGTGAAGACTCACTCACATTTGCTTGAGAAACTGTATTTAAGGCACGAGCATTGACAAACACTGGTACCGTGCCAAAGCTGAGTACGCAGGGAACAACAAAAAAAATAACAAAATCGAAAAGCAAGCCATTTCAGTTCCACGGTGACTGATGCTGGAAGTGTTCTGGCCAGATTTGCATACTGTTCGTGTCCCGAGGTTTTGGAATTATCAGCCGGACACTTCCTCAAATTATGACTGAAGATTCTTCACAGGTCAGTTTGTGTCCCTTTTTTGAGTTCATATCCTCGTAGTAAACACATCTGCAGAGACAAAAAAAAAATAGATTAGAAGATCAGCATTGATGAGCAAGAACACTAGCTTTTTTTTCTCATTGCATTGGAAAGCATTGTCAAATATGAGAAATACAACCACATGAGAAAACCTTCCAGTTTCTAATAATGCGTTGGACCAATTTTAGTTTCTACAATCTCTTTAGATGTTTCCTCTGCTTGATGCCAATGATTTGACCCTTCTCAAACATCTTTTCCACGACCACAGGATGTGTCTTTAGACATGGTTGTTGAAGAAATGAGAAGCAGAGGTGGCAAGTACGAATACTTACTGTACTTAAGACTTTTTTCTTTTACTCCCTACATTTGTACACAAATATCTGTACTTTCTACTCCTTACATTGAAAAAACAGGCTTGTTACTACTTTAACCTCCACAGATGAAAAGACGCAAAAAAAGACGTGATGTGATTGGACCGGACATGACGTGATTGGACCGGACATGACTAGAGCATCGGACTAGAGAAGGAAAGTCAACGAAGCGCTTCCTGTTTTCTTCTTCTACTGTTTTGAACAGGCAGCCTGTTGAGCAGTTTGAGCTCTGCTGCCACTTAGTGACTGGAGGCTTGTTTATCCTTCAAGCATCAATAAAGACACTAAAACTGAAAGTCCACCTGACCCCACTATTTGAGAACTACTGGTCTAATGTGAAAAAAATCAACAACACAAAACACATTCATGTATGGTGTGGTTTCTGTTGCTATCATTAGCTTTTTGTGGATTTTTTGGAAGCTAGTTTACGTTAGCAATGCTATGGGAACACACCGTTTATAGCTAACACTAGCTAGCAGTTTAAAAACAACAACAACAACCCAATAACCCTTAGTTTATTATTAAAAATGATCCAGATGCTCATGCAGGACATCTGGTCAATTAAGTTTAGATTATTTTGCGAGAACTTTTTCATTTTGCAAAATTATCAACGGATTAATTGTTTCATTAATGGAAAAATAATTTTTACTTTTTACTTAAGTACATTTCAGAGCCTGTACTGTCTTACTTTTACTTAAGGAGCTGAATTAGTACTTTTACCAGAGTATTGTTTTACACAAGTATCCATACTTTTACTTAAGTACAGAGTGTGAGTACTTTTGCCACCTCTGTTGAGAATCTACTCATTGCACCATTAAGGGTTAAATCACCCATGCAGTAATTATCCAACAGGAGGTTCCTACCTATTTGCTCAGTTGAATCCTTTTTATTTTGTCCAGGCAGTGCAGCTATAATATTCATATATACGATTATGTAAAACGAACTTGATTAGATCTCTCATTGACCCTGCACACTCAGGAGCAGCAGTGACTCAACAAAGCCCCTGGACTTGCTGTCCGTGTCGCAGTAGGAATATGCAAACCTCCTCCATCAACCTGCAGTCAAATGGCCTAAGAATATTACCAGTCAATGGATGTGTCCAGGTTTAGTTCACCGCTGGGGTCTAATAATAGCCGGGTCAGCTAACATGCCACAGTTCCCGCTAGCGGTCCTTCTTTGCATTGGTTGCATAACCTCACAGCACATGGTATGAGCGCAAGTGGGTCAGCTTAGCAGCAAGTATTCACATTAGAGATGGTGTGTGTGTGAGAGAGAGGATGATGTCTGAATGGAGACACTGGACATTCTTACGTCACTGCTGCAGATAAGCACTTTTAATGCAACACACAGATGTGGACGGTGGAAAGTACACTATACTCTTACCCTACAGGAAAAGCAAAAATTTATTTAGATCCTGGTTACTCAATCTCTGAGAGGACTTCATTTAAATACTCTTTACGTGCAGACTCTTGTCTTATATTTGATAGTATTCAAAGTGGACAAATAATCGAAGATAAAATACTAATTTTTAATACTTTTTCCAGGAGCAAACAAAGACTTCCTGAATTCTGGAAACTATGGACATCACACCAAAGGATGTGTGGATGTGAACACGGAGATACATCTTCCAAGTTAAGGTGTTGCTCAAAGCTTTGTTCCGCCTTTTAACTTGTTTCGCTTTCTACATCACTCAAATAATCCTGCCTTCAAGTTCTCATTTCGTTTACTTTCTCAGTGATACAGAAATGGCAAAAGATTATCCGCCAAGTGTAAAACACCTGCAGAGATTTGTAGTGATCGATGGTGTGCGGTCTGTGAATAGATTAATTATGATTTAAAGAGCTTACAAGACATCAGATCCGACACAGCTCAGCGATTAACATGTGGCACTTTGGGACAACAAGGTTTCCCTGCTGTAAATTGTAGAATTTGAAGAACTACTGTCATGAAGGTGCCTCACCTGAACAAATTACATAAGAACTTGATGATCTTAACCCTGAGGGGACCAGAGTAAATGTTTACAACCTTCTCAGGCACCGACTGTTCCCTTGTATAGTCATGTTACATAAGAACAAAGAATGCGCTCATCATAGTCACTCCCAAAGTCGCCTAAAGGTTGCCTTTTTGACATTTTTACGCCTCTTAAACCACCACTTAAACCACAACTGCTTTTTCTCTTGCGTGCAGAGTAAGGACAACACCCGCGAAATGCCTCCGCTTGGACAAAGACCGTTCATGCCGTCAGTGAAATTTTAAAAAAGAAGTCCAGAAGTACAAACTGTACATGTGAGGGATAATGATTTATAGTACTTTGACCTCTTAACAGACGGAGGCAGCACACATCTGGAATAAAGTCAGAGGACACGTTCCTGATGAAAGTCTCAATAAGCCCTGTATCTGGAGCTACACTCTCATTTCATTATCACTGCACTGTTAGAGCTGTCATGGTCGCTTTAAAGTAGTATATTGCTATGATCTGGTCACAATAGTTGGATGAGAAACGTATTGGAAGTTCATTTTGATAATTATAGCTCTGAAAATCTGTAATTACAAGATTCCATTTTGGCTCAGAGATGTATCTAGTGTCCAGTTTCAAGGGAAATCGTAGCTTTCTGTAGAGTCAAACGACCGAAGAACCAGCTTGAATGAAAGGTCGTCAAGAAACTCAACAACTAGTTGACTTTCTTTGACGTTTGGATATTAAAATCTATAGTTTCTTCTTCATGTGTTAAATCCCATCAATGATCTGAGTACGGTCATGGCCTTGTTGACAATTAACCAGCTTCTGAATTATGTCAAGAGCTGGTTATGAGTTGGTATAGCAGGGTGCACGACTGCCCACCCCCCTCAATCTTTTTCTACAGCCGTGAGTCCATATCTCCAACAGACGACAGGTTTCGGCATCTCAGAATCTGCTGCCTGTTGCCGAACGTTTGATCGCTCTCACACCACAAAGAGAATAAGGCCAATATAACGCTGCAGGCTAAAATGCAATGGTATCTTCGTGTCCACCACCGACCCAGTTGACTGCTGGGAGCTCAGAGGTGTTACGTCACAGGGAGAGATCTCTGGGCAGGCGATTACAGGGAGTTAACAGAGAATGGTTGAAAGGATTGGGAGCTAATTGTACAACAAATGCTGTGTTTAGTCCAAGTCAGTGGTTTGTTTGAGTTCAAACAGACGGTTGGGTCACCGAGCATCATCTCAGTGGCTGTTTGGTGTGCAACAAGGAATTTCCACTCTAAATAGCAAACTCAGACAGTTACTGTTGGGGCTGTCCCCTGATCTGATAGAGATATTTTAATATCGGCAGATCCAAGTCCAGATCTGAAGTTAAATAAACAAGATTCCTTCTTTTGGAGATTCATTAAGTTTTTCCTTATCATATTCGTATTCTCCTAGATAAGGTATGCAATGTGCGACAGCATTAAGTCCAAGTAAAGTCAAAGTTAACGTGACAAGGAGATGGTAAATACCTCAAGAATATTTTATGCAACTTGGACAAATGGTGGCTTTCCAGTAAATGTTTATATACATATACTTTTACGCGCTTTCTTAATGGTGGGAGTACCGGGGGCTCCAGATTTTCAACCAAGTGGATCCCTGAAGCTGAGGTTTTGAGGGTTAACGAAACCACTAAACATCCAAACCTCAATTAAATTATGGGCCGCCGTTGGACACAATGGATTGAGACATTTCCCAAGGCTTTGTCGGCAAAAAGAGAAATTAATTTGTTGATAACTAGAATTTTAACCTCAATCATCACTTTCTGTCCGTCACCTCTGATGCTCCTTCAAACGACAATTGTGGCACAGAGTCAACTTCCCCACGATTATTGATACAGACTGCAGATAAAGCCTGGGACCTCCTTGATCCAGCTAATGCCACCCAGCGCAGCGTGGTACTGCAAACACATCGGCCTTTTCATGACCATAAATCCTGTGATTTTTCTTTTCCCGCTTTACATATTAAGTTTTATACAATGCCACCCCTCTGAGACGAACACGGCTGTATTACGGTGGCATTTGCCTGCTATCACTCTAGACGCCTGGGTCTGCTTGTTAGTGGCAGCGGCACAGATAGCACAGCGAGTATCTCACTTAACCTGGAAGCATTCACTCTTGCACTGGAAGAATTAAAAATGGAACACGTACGATAAGCTGGATCAAAGACTGACACTTTGCTCGCTAAAAATCCACAGTGGCCACTCTCCAGATAACGAGTGAGTGCACAAGGCTCTAAGGAGCTCCTACTCCCAGCTGTTTGAAGTGATGACTCGGCTGTTTTCAGCAGCACCGTGCATACTCTTGAGGAAGTGATTGGAAAAGAATGAAACTACTCCCTTAGCATCTGTTAGAACAAACAACAACCACTCACGCTACTTCCCACTCTTCAGGGGAACAACGCAATGTTGCCCAATGTCCCCCCCTGTTTTTGCCAATGTTATCACGCCCCAAGCCATCGTACTCTGATCTAACCCATCCATTACTGGCGTGACTAAGGACAGTCCAGAGACAATTTGCTTTTCTATGTGTCCACTAGGTATTATAGAGACTAGTCAACTAGTCCATTTTGTCTACTTCACTGCTTGAAGCATCATGTTGACTAGTCATGTAGATCACGTGACAATAACAACACAGACGCCTCCCAAAAGACAGCTGAGGAGACTAGTCTAGACTAGACTAGGTGTCAACTTGACTTTCATCACATAACAGTCGACTGTAAAAGATCTGAACTCATGCAACCCCTAGTGTCCTGATATATCGGTACTTACGGTACAAAAGGAACAGCAGAAAATGGAAGTACACACACAGCCAACCAATCTCAAGTGGTTTAGAGTCACAAAAAGTACAGTGACAAGACTTGGGGGTTTAAATTGTTACTGAAAGCCAGATTTTTGGTATTATGCCATCTCTAATTAGAACTAAAATATAATAATTCAGCTCTATCATTTGCACTTTTTTAAGGAATTTGTAACAATACAAATGAAAAAACACAACAATATTTTATATAAATACATTGTCAACATAAACATTAACAGCACTGTGAGCCGTGTTAACATGAACAGTGATCTCAGCGTTGCTTCTTTGTTGGAGTTGGTTTTTAAATGCCTGGGACACGGCGTCCATCTCTCTAATCACGATTATCCCTGTGCACGGTTCACCACCCGTGCACAAAGCTCACGGCCTGCCAAAGCGTACATGGGTGCCAGCAATTTCAAACAAACAGCGCTTTAGCGAATCAGTACAGAGGGAAAACAGAGCTTTCCCAGAGGCAGAGGAGGCAGTGGACGGAGTGACTTTACCAACAGCAGTTTGCAGACAATGGCCGATGCGGGACAGTCTGTGCAGTTCACTGTACAGATGCCAGCTTGTCATATACTGTCTGTACCATGGGATGAGGAGTTACTACAATGGTACATCTGGGATTTTAGAGTCCTAGACAGCAGTAATTTCACAACTGTCACCATCCACAGCAGTATGAACGCAACTGGGCAGAATGTAAACACAACTAAGATCCAGTCACTGGCCAGAGGAGTGTATACCATATGCACTGCCTCTACAGTTATTATATAAGAGCTAGATTACTTTAAAAAGGAGCTACTCCAACAAGGAAACAAAGTCAACGGGCAAAAACTTTCAATGTACTTGTAAAACTAGTCGTCTGTTCATATGGTCTTGTCAGACTATATGAATATCTGATAGCAAACCAACCAAATTGCATGTTAGCTGTCAGTAAAAACATTCAGTTACTGCCTCTCTGCCAATGATTAAATTGTTTTCTGCTTCACTCTCTCACAATGCTGCAACCTGCCTGCGTGCATTTCATCAAAGCCCGGCCGTTTGCCCTCGGGCCCAGGCTGTACTCCAGTTGGTTCACTGTGGAAGTCGTCCTGCATCCTGATCAGTTGACATTCTTTCCGCACCACCCTCTCTACCATGTGAGGCCGTCAACACACCCTCCGGTGCACGCTATACTTTCATATTTTCTAATTCTTGATAGTCAGTAGAAGTTTTTTTTAGAGTATTATGAAATCAGATAGGCTACTTTATAGTTTTAATATAAAAGCAGATTAAATATGTGTTTGTTGTACAACTGCCTCTGCTTCTCGACATTAAACCAGTTCCAGTTTAACCACCCTTTCTATCTTACAAATATGCGTTGCCTAGGTTTAATCCTTAAGTCTTTGTTGTGACCTGTACTAATGCCTTCCTGACTGCTGGAAGTTACAAAAACTGTCTTTTCCATTCACTATAAGGCAGAAAAACTATTCAGAAACACACACCAAATAGAAGTAACACCCTCTGCAACAACCAGCGACTTCACATCACCGGTGGTTATAAAATCAGGAAGACTTTCCAGACAGTGACCAGGTATAGAAAGGCTAACAGTGTCAGCTGAAAGTAAGGTCACTGGGTTCTTGGCGATGGGTTAACTTTCACTTAACAAGGTTTGCTTTAAATTAATATTTAGTAACTGTATTCATTTAGTTAGTCTGTAAAACTATTAGTCCCAACTTGCATGTAAGAGGATACTTAATGGTTGTAGCATTTGGTTTGACCATTGTGGGCTACATTACAAATATCACAGTGGATCCCTGTGTAGCTATGAAGGGATCGTTCTTATATACTGAAACCACATTTCATACTTACTGTTACACACTAATAATTATATTCCATTTCTATTATTGTTGCTCATTCCATAGCCTCCCCTACCATTATACCCCCCCTCTCAAAGCTGTAAATCTCAGGGAAACACCGCTATGGAAAAATTGGAATACTTTAACTAAAGCCATGACCATAAAAGTAACCCCAAGTCATCAAGGAAATGCAGCTTACTTGGGAAGTAAAGCGGCCCCTTCTTTTGCTTGTTAGAGCAAAAAAAGGGAGAGCTTTTGGGATGGGCTGTCATGCAGCGCAAGTGACTTGGTCCATCCGTATCTCCAGCTGGAAGGCGTCTGGTCGGTCCTGAGGGTTGACTGCGAGCATGTCCTGGAGGAGTTTCTTCACGCCGTCAGCCATAGAGCTTCTGGCCTTTTGAGGGATGTGGAGCACCATCTTGGGGTTCTCCAGCAGAGCCTCCCCAACCGGTATGATCTCCGAGCCCTGGCGAATGTAGGTGCCCAGCAGTTCACGCTTGGACTCTGCATCGATGAAAGTGATACGCTCAATCATTGCCCAGATGATAATGCCCAAGGCAAAGATATCAGCCTTGGCTGTGTAGTGGCCCTCCCACACCTCAGGGGCCATGTAGAAGTCCGAGCCACAAGCTGATGACAGCCAGAACTTGTTAATGTTCATGATGTTGTTCTGGTTGCTGCCTTTGTCAACAGTTCCTGCCGCTGGGTGTTCATCACTGTCCTTGGAGTTTAGGCCAGCACAAACTTTACTGAGTCCAAAGTCAGCCACTTTAAGAACTGGTGAGCCAGACTTTTGCGAGATCAGAATGTTATCTGGTTTCAGATCACGGTGGACAATGTTGTTCTTGTGCAGGAATGCTACGGCGCTGGTCAGCTGCCGCATGAAGCTCCTGTTGGTTTGGGGGTCAGGCCGACGGGACAAGATGTATTGGTTGAGGTCCCCGCCCTCGCAAAACTCCATGACGAACCACAGGTAACACGGTTGCTCCGGGTTACCAAGGATGCGTTCCCCTGCAGAATGAAATTTTAAGAGGGAAAGATATGATTAGTGAGAATACAGCTGTCCAATTATGACCTTAAGATCAAAACGGGTGTTGCTCAAAACTTTTACTTCAAGCCCTCAAATAAATCAAATGAAGTCAAGCGTGTAAAAGTACAGTGCTAGTGGTAAAAAAGTTTTTTATTTCCTTTACAGAACCCTTGTGGGGAAATTCTTCCTCTGCGTTTAACCCAACCAGTCACATAGCAGTGTGGAGACCCAGAACAGCGGGGTGCCACTTATTTAGCGCCCGCCGAATCCGACTGGAGGCGGAGTGACGTACATGTGCACAAGTCAAAAAGTAACACGAGATCCTAGAGAAATGTCCAAATAGCGCTTCCCTCACATTAGGTTGGAGATCACTGTGGGTTGCTGACTGCTTGGCTTTACACTACAAGTACAAGGTTGTGACACGAAATCTACGGATCAAATCAGGGTTGATGGATTTAAAAAATAACAAAAAACAAAAAAACTCCTTCAGTTAGTTACTCATATCTTATGAACTTTTCATTTATCAATTTATATCAAGAACCTGAATGGCGACACTTAGAAAGCTAAGGATGTAAGGTGACCTAATTAAAACAATGGGATCTTAACAACAAAAGCCAGCGTTTGTACTTTTATACTAAATATTACATTTGTGAAGACAAATTTAAACTGTGTTATTATTATTATCTAAGAGGCCTGCTGATGTTATAAACTTAAAAAGCGGGTCAGACTGAACTGATGACACCATTAGCACAAAAGTCCAAAAAAAATATAGCTATCACGGTTAAAAGCCACAGTATTTGATTATAATACCTCATATTGCACTAAAACATTATTGTTTAACGCATACATTTTTAATGAACAAGCCACGGGACAATAAGCCGCCAAGTAGTACACTGTGTTCCCTTGCGAGCTGAGGGAAGCACAGTGTATCCTCTGTACCTCCTATAGATAATGCACTGCAACATCACTCACAAAGAGAAGAGGCTGGAAAATGCATTTGCAGTGTCATGCATATAATCAAATAACGTGTTTTATGTTTTAATGGGTGCGTGTGTTGAGTGGTTTTAATAAACCAGGTCCAGTTTTTTGACGTTACATAAACTGCCATCAACTACACACTTAAGTGTATGTTTACATACACTAGAGGGACCCTTGTGTAATCACAGTTTTTGCAAGGACCTGGGACAAGTGGGCCGTTAATGCAAAGGTTTGATTTGAAAGTAATTGAGACACATGTTTTAACTTGGAGTAAGAACAATTTGGGACATTTTACGAGCTGCATTATTAATTGTAAGGATTAGTTTTGAGCAGGGACATGTCAGCAGCATGTGTACCTTTAAGGGAGGTCTCCACCAGGCGCAGGTACTGTTTGGACCTCTTGTTCCCATGGCTCATCTTCTGTGCCAGGCCGTTCCTCTGCAGGACACATTCCTCCAGCTGGACCACATTCTGGTGTCGGTTCTCCAGGCTCGTCAGTGCCCAGAACTCCGCCAGAGCCAGCTCCACTTTCTCGGGAGCGTCGCACTGGAGCCTCTTCACCGCGACCCTGGCCCCAGTTTTCCGGGCCACGGCCTCGTACACCACCCCGTAGCTTCCCCGACCGACCTCTCGCAGCAGGCTGTAGCGAGGGGACGCCACCGGTGTGGAGTCCAGCCGGTCATGTCTGATGAAGCTGATGGAGAAGCAGCAGCTGTCCTCCAATTCTTCTTCTTCTCCTTCGTCGTCCTCCTCTTCCTCCTCCACGGGCTTCTTGCGGTTGTTGTCCTCAACCGTGAGGGAGCGGAGGACTTTGCACGCCGAGCCTCGCTTCGTCTTTCGGGCCACGCTGCGCCTGCAGCCCCGCACACCGCCCCTCACCTTTCTCCTCTTCGTCCCGTCGCAGATATCCATAGTTTGTGTCTTCTTGAAAGTAAGCAGGGAAGACGTTGTCCTCTTTCATTACTTTAACTCTGAATTGATAAAGTTTGGTGCCCAGTTTTGTCTACCCTGCTCGGCGAGACTCCACGCTTAGGCTATAGTCTTCTTCTTTTTTGTTATTGTCAGTGACGAGAAACCCGGTGGGGTATTACAGCCGGTCCAGCAGAGCAACTAATGTGTCCTCATAAACAAAATGTTCCAGCTCGCGGAGAGAACAGAGGGCGTGGCTTACGCAGCAGCTCCGTCGACGCACGCTCCGTTACGCACGTTTTTTATTTATTAATTTATTTTGGAATGAAAACAAAAGAGGGTCCCGTCATTTCAATACAATGATAGTCTGTCACTCAGATCACCTGACTGAAATGAGTTGATAAGATAAAGAGGTGAGTGTAAAGATGTGAGAGGGACTATTTCGTTGCCTCCGCGTCGTTTCGTGGCAGCGTGGGCAAACACGAGACAGGCGGAGGCACGTGTGCACAGGCGTGGACACACAGGACGATCATCAATCACGGACATAGTCAGTCAGTCGAGATTTCAGAGACACTGAGAAAATGCTCACAAGTGAAAGGGTTTCTGATTATGTTCGTGTTTGTAAATTAGTCTTTAATTCAGATATATATTTAATTTATACATATATAAACAACCTATGTACACAAAAGCATGTTCATAGACAATACTAGGACTCACTGAAACATAAATCACATTCATTTTTATTTTTGGGGATTATTGAACACAGGATTAAAGAATTAACTTCCTCACACAGAAAGATTTAATATATTTTATTGTGTTTTTTTATTGGGTGTGTGTTTCCTGATGGTGCCTCTCAGCTGATACTGATGAGGGCGTGTCCTGGGAATGGACACCCATTGGCTAAGAAGATTGGGGGGAAGTGGGCTCTTTGTTTTACTGGGAACCAAATGTTCCTAGTACATTTTATTCACAAATGAACATTAATTGTAGGTGCCATTAGCATTAAGACGAATGTTTGCTAACTCTGTACTAGCTAGCTAGCTACGGATTATTAACAAAATTTTTGGTCCTCGACTGCTGTGACACTTTGACTTTTGAATGAATAAACTGTAGACAAGATCACATCTCTACATCACCTCTTCTACCAGAGTCAGAAAAGCAGTATGAATGAACTAGACAATTCCCCTGCGGGAAATCGCGAGAGTGGTGCTGTGTCGGCAGCAGTTTGCGCTAAGATGATATGATACAATACTATGATGCTACGATGCTAACATGCTACAATTTTTCACCTAATCTTATCCTCGCAGTTGCTATTGCAGAGGCTGTAGTATAAGTGCTAACATATGCTAACATAGCATATATTAGAGCGTTTTGATGTATTATTCGTGTATGTGCGATGAACTGTGCGGGACGAATTAACGACAGAAAACGCTAATCCTAACTAACTAATTTTCTAGCCCTACTCCCATAGCTTTGCCCTACTCCCATAGCTTTTGCTATAGACGCCACATCGTTATAATTTTTGATTTTTTTAAAAAAAACAAAACAATTTCTTTAAAGTTTTAGGAAGATTCAAGAATGGTGGCTAAATTTGGAGACAAATTTTGGACAAAGTCTACAATTTCATTCTCAAATGAACATCGTTTGTAAGGATCTTTAGCATTAAGGCGTCGTTGGGAGGCATTTTTAAGAATTTTAGTGAGAACTTTGCATTTATGTCGTTAACAGTGAAAAAGCCAGAAATTACTGCTGTTGTTTCAGTAAGACCTCAGAGTAGGTTAGGTAGCATGAAGGGCCTTTATTTCTAGAGGCATTCAAGTGTTAATTAATCAAAATGAAACTTGACTTGTGTTAGTCACTCTTGTCACCCTGGTGATACAAAAAATAAATAAAAAGAGTGGGACTGCCCAAAGTTTTTCTAGGTATTACTTCACACTCGGTGGCAATTTGAGTCTTAGCCACTGTCTTTCACGAAACAATGACAAAACGATACCCAAAACTACGTTACATCAGGCGGTTATAGGTTTGTGTGGAGTTTGAGATTAGTACAACCCATAATGCACATCTGAACGCTAAATAGCTAAAAGAGAGGTTTCTATTTGTGATGTCTATGTAAATCGACCATTTGAGACATTGCCACACAGTAAAGTTTGCCTCTTGAACTCAAGGACCCCCTGATGCCTTGGGGGCCTCGTAAAGTGGCCTGATAATCCTGTTTGACAAGTCTGACTGTTGTGAGAGTGTTAACGCCTTTCAGCTGAAACACGATGTTTGCTCACTGAAACTACATTAACACTGTTGTGTACTTACAGGTCGGTCCAAATATATTTGGAAACAATTTTGGGCGCCATTTTTGTGATCTTAGCCGTTCGCTAACACATACATTCACATCCACATTGTAAGAAAAGGTGTTGGAATTACAACAATTTGAGTTCACAGCACTTTATTTTCAAGGCCTCGAAAGAGATTGCATAACTTTAAATAAAATGTTAATTTTCATATTTGTCCAGAATTTGCAAGCAAGTGAATGTGTGAGACCTGGAGTCCATGCACGTCACTAAAGAATGGGGTTCTTCTTTTGTGATGCTCTCCCAGGCAACTAAGTAATGATTTGTGTTTTTGTCCATCTACACAGCAAGGCAGCGTCCAATCAGGCGGAGAGTCTTTGGCTTTTCACTAAAGAACTGATTTCTTTCACATCATCAATAAACTCTGCTGACCTATGGGGCATTTTAAGCCTCTGCAGCCTTCTTCATACCTAATATTTCCCGATATTCCGGTACAGATTGATCTGAGTTTCATCTGTGCAAAGAAAGCTTATTCGAAATGTGTTTTTGGAAAAGTAATCTTGTCTAGCAGGGTCCTTGTATTAATAACGACATTGAAATTAAGAGTTGTTTTGAGTCATGTTTCCAGTTTATTTGCGGTAAAGCCTTTCATTTCATGTTATTAGACTTCTTTTGTTCCGTTATGTGAATGTTGCCTCTGACATCCTTCTCCTTTGCTCAGACTGTTCCATGATGATGGTTTCGTATTTAGTGTTGTAACTGTTTTTTTCTTAACTTGGTTTTCGCTGGCTCAGGACATTTAATGGCAAGCATAAAAACAGTCTGTCTATTATACTCCTGCATTGTACTAATTTTATGTAACCCTCTTAATGTACTTGGTTAGTCCGTTTGCTTCAGTTGGCTCCTTTTTCCTCTTCTTTCACTATTATATACCCTCACTGCCTCTGCATTGTTCAGCTCTGATTTTAATTGTTGAATGAGCGCCTCCTGCCATTAGCCATTTTCTTTGACGTTACAACATTAAAACCTTATCATTATTGCATTTTCTATATGCATCTTTAAGTACATCAGCAATATGTGACATCTGGGACGAGTGCACATTCATTAAAGCCTATGTAACCCACCATCGCACACAGGAGGCACCTCATTATTGAGTTGTAGAGGCAGTGATTTACTGTCAAGATATTGTCTCTTTCTGAAGGCCTGCAGTCGTCGAACATGTGCGACTTTTCTCCGTTCTTCCAGATTCTCTCCTGCAGGGTCTAACCATCTGCCCCCCCACCTTAATTGACTTTTTACACACAGTTACAATTTTCAGTTTCAATGCTTTATTTCTCAGACCTTTTGCATTTGGACACCAACGCGCCACATATAACACCATTGCCATTTCTATGTCTCCACTTGCTTTCCCAATTCTAAATGTCAAAAGTTGTAAGTGGGCATTTTCTACTAAAAAATGTAAGAAGTCTTTTTACTATATATTTTATATTATGTATATATATATATATATCCATTTCTTTTTGAAAATTAAAAATGAAGCAAACATTTTAGCACACAGAAAATACCAGAATAGTGCAAAATAAAACAAAACCCCAATCACACAATAACCTTAAACTGTTGCCCTTTTTCATTAATAGTCTTATAATTAAAATGTATTATATTGATGTTAGTGCAAGCCCAGAAGAAAACGTGTAAAGCATTAGGTTCCACATTGATATATACAGTACTTAAAGCCCTAAAAAAGGTTTAAAAAGGTAACTGGACTTGTTGGAGTAGCTTCTTCAGTTCGAACTGTACGAACAGAAGAAGCTACTCAGATGAGTGGTCAATCATCTTCTCAAAAAACTCTACAAGTCCAGTTGCCTTTTTAAAAACTTATTCGGACATATCATGACCTGGATGATTGAGAACATTCACAGACAAGGTGAAGCCCTGTTGAGCAAAAGTGCAATAGCTTATAGCGTCTCAGGTGAACCACACAGCCCTGCTGAGCATTTTAGCTTCTTGCAGCATTTTGTGATGAACATGCAGCAGCTTTACTGTTCGTCAGCTTAGCTTCCATCAGCAGGAAGTTGTTTCCAGTGAACTGTAACCAGTGGTAGCTGGTTAATGCTAAGGCACTATCCCTTTTTAAAATCCCAGAGAAAAAGTGACTTCAACATGGTCACTGTAAAGTCACTACACACCGATCAGGTTTAACATTATGACCACTGGCAGGAGAAGTGGACCTGGCATTCATTCATTTATTGGTGTGGATGTTCCTGAGACATGTAGCACCAACCTAGACCAGACCAGGAACCCTCACCCCATAGCACAAGGTGTTGACCTGGCCTCCAAATTCACTAGATCCCAAACTGATCAAGTATCTGTGGGATGATCCACAGAGGCCCCTCCGACTAACAACATCCTGTTGCCAAACACCACAGGACACCCTCAGAAGGCCCATGTCCATTCTCTGATGAATCACCACAAGGGAGACCTACACAATATTAGAAAGGGGGTCATAATGTTATGTCTGATCGGTGTATATTGCTTAAAAATTATTACAGTTATTGAGTATTTTGGTCCATGTCCATGTGAATGCATGTACTTCCTATCGAAGGGATGCAGGAGTAGTAGATGACCTCTATTTTGTTGCTTCAGAGTTTTCTGCAGCCACATTCACCAGTAGCATGTAGTTTATATTCTTTTACCTTGTGATTGAACTGTTATTGATGCCGTTTCTCTCTTTTGCACTCAATCGACTAAGCAGTTTGTTGGTAGACTGGTTTTAATAGGTGTACTCCTGTTACATTTTATGAACGCTCAGAGAAAACTCAGCCAACCAGCAGGGTTGGACTGTTTTTGTTGAAAGTCAACGGCACTCACAGAAAGAAAAGAGAAAAATAATAAATCATCACTGGATGTCAGTGGAAATGTAAAGAAGGCCATTGTTTTATGCAGAACATATTGCTTTAAAATAAGTGACAGGAGTGGCCCATAGGCTGGGTGCTCACAAAGAGATGAAACAAGTAGAGTAACTGTGCGGAGTGCAATGCATATTTCAATATTATAAGTGGTTTGATTTATTTTGGGAACCAGCAAGTCCAGTTTTCAGGACATTCACGTCTGGGGTGCTCAGTCCTTGTTTGCCAGCAGATCATCCAGAATACGCTCACACATGTACAGGCAGCGAGGCACATGGAAGAACCCTGAAAAGAAGAAACTAGATATTTAGGACATAATACACTTTACTGTCTAAACCAAAATGATGTATGGAGACGCCGATTAGACGCTCATTACTAAAGTTACTAAAGTTGACTGCAAAACTTCAGTATTTGTGAATCATTGTAGATTTGGTCGGTTGGGTCGTGATTCAGTCCGCATCAACGTTTCAAGTAAGTAAGATTGTTTGCGCTGAAACAGGGTTGTGCAGTGGCAGTGTAGAGGAGGATGACTCCAGGATGCTGGTATTCACTGTTAACCCTCCTCGAGGAGTTGGGAGCCTAACTTGACGAAACATCGGTGAAGGGAGGAGGAAATCCCAATGACATGCTGCATACTGCCCTTGACTAGGCCTGGTATCTGATGTCTTCATGTTGGTTGGTAGCTAGATTTCTTTGTTTGTCTAACAGCTGATCGGGCTGTACAAGCCAGCAGCATTTATTTAGTTAATATTTCAAAATACATTGCGTGCAGGTTTAAATTGTCCACTGTCTGGGTACCTGACATATTGGAAATTCATTTGAGTGTTCCATATTTAGTTAAACATTCTCTGTGGCTTTCGGTCACTTTATTTAAGTATATATTCTATATAGTTTTAGTAGCTGAGCGGGTTTTTTGTTTTGTTTTGTTTTTAAAAACATCCACCTAGCCAAATACCCCAAAAGCACAGAAGAACAGAATGCATTGCAGTACCTCTGATACATGCTACATGCTACATGCCACTGGCTACAAGTTACATTCACTGCTGCTAGCATAACACGTCCAAAACTCCCAATGAATCGCTGTTTCACCACTACGTTTCTAAAGTAGCCCAAGATGGACCAAACCAAACACTGGGTTTGGGCGACCACTGTGTGTTCTCCTACATGACAGGAAAATGTGGGTTACAGCCAGTTACAGTGTGAAACCTCACTAGTAGATGAAACAATCCTACACCATCGATCTTTGAGTCAGCCTGTACTTTACTTGCCTCTTATTAAAGTTGTCTGATTGGTTCTTCAGAAGATCTGGGAGTCTACAAAACCTCGATGCGATACGATACGGTGTGATACGGTGTGATACGATACGATACGATACGATACGATACGATACGATACGATACGATACGCTACGATACGCTACGATACGCTACGCTACGATATGCGATACGATACGGTGTGATACGGTGTGATACGATACGATACGATACGATACGATACGCTACGATACGATATGCGATACGACACGATACGATACGATACGATAATCCTTCAATTTAACCCACATGTTCTTACCTTTGAAGGGGCCTCCTTTAAAATCCAGCGCTACTTTTCCCTCTTGCGTCAAATAGCCAAACCATTCACCATTCTTAGCGTCGGGAAACTGCAAAAACGGAGCACATTATGAAAACACTATACAAATATACCCTCTCACTTGTCACTTAAAGAAAACAAATGCATTCTTACAGTTCTAATACAATCCACACTCGTTCAAGATAATGTTGTATGCTTTTTCAGGTCGATCTGAGTTTCATCATTTGCTTTTTTTTTTTTCTCATAGATGTTCCCTGGCAATGTGTAATATAATCTTTTATATTTCTGAAGTTTATGAATGGTTCGCCTCTTCTGATGAACCCTTTCTTGTGTCTTTTCTTCATAGTGGCCTCAGATGATAATTATATGGCTGCCTCCTGGAGTGTTTTTCACTTGGGTTTTTTCTTTACCATACAAAGGATCCTGTGATCATCCATCTCCGTTGTCTTGCGCAGACACCCAGGCCTTTTAATGTAGCCGAGCTGCAACCTTTTTACTCAGAATGTTTATTGACCACTCCTAATGCTCCTGTTATCTCTCTGATGGATTTAAGTCCACACACCGAGGGGAAAGCATCGATTCTTGTTCTCTGATGTGCCGGCAGAGTTCTGTAATCACGCTGCTAAAACACTTGCTGGTGGATACTCGGCTGAGTTTCTGTTAGTACTTCAAACTATGGCGTCTGGAACTGAGGGGGCTCTGAGTGGATGGTTTGTGGGAGGCTGAACAAAGGTGAATCTTCTTGTGCTTGTCTGACTACAGAGAGACATGATTGAGGAAATGCATCTTCTGATCAATCACAGCTATTAGCGGCCCGCGTTGTCGTGATGAGTAGTTATTTTTCTGGGGAGGTGAACGTCAAGCTACGTCATAGGCTGTGGGGCTACGCTGTATCTGCGCTGTTTCTTTGAAAACACGCTGTGAGTTCACAGCAACGGCTACTAAGAGCAAATGCCACACTCAGACCTTTTATGTTCTTGATTAGGATGACAGATGCCCCACAGATGTAAAGAGCTCGAAACATGAAATAGCTTTTGAGTAGGCTGTTCAACCACTTTGAAAGTTTCGAAGAAAAACAATGTGCCACAACATAAAACCAGGAGAAGTAAATAACATTGACCATCTTGTGACAATTCAATGTTCTGCTCAAAGAAAAACAGTCTGAAATTGTTGCCCTTGCTTCGAGTCTTGGTAGGTCCATATGTACACCGATCAGGCATAACATTATGACCTACACATTCCTGATACTGTGTAGGTCTCCCTTGTGGACTCATCAGAGAACAGACATGGGCCTTCTGAGGGTGTCCTGTGGTGTCTGGGAACAGGACGTTGTTAGTTGGGGGGCTTTAAGGGGAGGGGCCTCTGTGGATCATCCCACAGATACTTGATCAGTTTGGGATCTAGTGAATTTGGAGGCCAGGTCAACACCTTGAGATGTTCTTCATGTTTTTTGAGTTGCTCCTAAAGTGTTTTTGTGGCTGCATCCTGCTGGGGATGGCTGCTGCCATCAAGGAGTGTCATTGCTATGGGATGGGGGTGCCTGGTCTGGTCTAGGTGGGTGCTACATGTCTAAGGAACATCCACACCAATGAATGCCAGATCCAGAAGTTTCTGGGAAGAACATACTCTCACAAGATGGTCAGTGTTATTCACTTCTCCTCCTGGTCATAATGTTGTGGCTGATCAGTATGCAGTATTATTTCTGTGTCTTGTAGCCAGTGCCGCACCAACTCACATGACTAAACGTGTATTTGTAAACTTGGAAGAATCTCTCCAGCATCTCTGGCTTCTTGGTTTGGCTGTAGGCCATGAGGAAGGCGATGAGAGCTTCACAGTGAGGCCACCACAGCTTCATACTCCACTCCAGCTGCTCAAAGACACAAAATAGTTGATGGTTTGGTGTATTTTATGAAAGTTTGTGATTAAGTAGCCAGCGTGTTTGATGGATTTACCTGTGTGGGGCAGTAGCCGTCGACATCCAGGAAGTAGAAGAGGCCACCGTGCTCTTTATCCCAGCCACACTGATAAGGCAGCTCCACAAACTTGTCAATGGCAGTTTTTTGGATCTCCTCATCCTTCCACTCTGCGCTGTACTCAAGCAGGAACCAGCCTGCTTCCAGGGCATGGCCTGAGTCAGCAAAAAAAAACACAAAGAAGCAGGAAAGATTTTGAGACAGGAAAACAACAGCAAGAAATTTTCCAGTGTGTCCAGCATTATCTGGCTGACTAGTCAGTGTTTACCTGGGTTCTGTATTCGACCCTGGCAACCTGGCAGCTCTGCTCCATCCACTGATACGTTCTCTAAAATAGCTGTGCCACCTCTCTGTATAAAGTTGAAGAAGAAAAAAAGTTTTTAAGAACAAAAAATATAAAACAGTTCCAACTAAAACATTGTCCCAATGAGTTTGCGATTGGCGTCGGCAGTCTTATGATTGTTTTAAGGGGTAAATCAGGTACAAACTCTTGTAGAGTGAGCCTTAGTAACTTGAATCTGTACTAGTGAAAGCCTGAAGTCTTCATCAGTGAGCTAACATTGGTGTTAATCGTGACATTGGCGTCCATACCTGGATGTGTTGGAGAATCTGCTGCACACACCAGCTTCCCAGTTCTTTGTACTTCTGAGCCACGTCCTGCCCACGTCCCTGAGTCAGCTGCTGCACCAGGCACAGAAGCATCATGGGAACTGCCATGCTGTTGGTGGGAACGTCTCCAGGGAGCTGGGGCCGGCCCAGGCCTGACGAGTCCACTCGAACCCAGTGGATGAGCTGGTCCATCATCTGCTCAGCCTCTAGCTAGAATGCAAAAGAGCAGGGGGAGCAGCGGCTTATCAGATAGATGATGTGATAATGTTCAGGGAATGTTTGCATAGCCGTGAAGTTTTCTCCAAAGGGTTAGGGTTCACCTGGACTGTAACTGACGCATCTATTACGCTAAAACAATCGTTCTCTTTATGTCATTTAAGCATTAATTCACAAAGCAATCAGTTTAAAGCTGTTTGTCATGCCTTCAAACTCATGCGACTCGTGTCTTTTCCTTCTTCTTTCTCAACTATTCCTTTGCTGGCACACTGCATGCAGCGTTCTCTCTGTCAGCAAACATGAGCTGACACACCTGGAATGTGTTTTACCTACTCAGGAGACCTTTTGCAAACGCTGTCCAATTTGCAATTTTAAAGAGGTATGTTGTTTGTTGTGTTGCTATTTGCATGAAGCGCTCCGTCATGTTCTCTCAAATGCACTTGCATATGTGTTCAGCCATCGTACTGCTTTCAAATGTCTGTTTATAGAGCTTCAATTTAATGTTTAAGTTTTTACTAAGCTGAGATTTTGTTTGTCGACTCTTGTTTGTTGCTGTCACTTACTTGTGGTGCACCCCAAGGCTCCATACTCGGCACCTGTTAGTTTTTTTTTTGTTTGTGGACATACATGCACAACACTGACTACGGTTGACATATTGGTTTAAAACTAGTGAACAAGGCAACCCGCTAATAACCTGGCTCTCAGAAATTATCTGGGCTATCAGTCAAAACCTGCTGCAGGAAACCTGTTGGTTATTAATGACACCAAATATCACAAGTATTTTCACAAATAAAGCTTATTTATTTGAAGTCAGTATTAGTATTTTGTATAGTTCCGTTCTATTATACCTGCATGTCCTTGTCGCCAGTCACTCTGCTCAGTTCGTCCATGGCCATGATGTAGAAACACTCACTGAATATGGTCCTCTGAACTTTGACTGCTTTACCGTCTCTTGTTAAGCAGAAGGCACATTTCCACTCGCCGTTGCCGCTCGACACGCGGGCAAACTTTCTCAGGAATGTCCCGCCTAAGATGCAGGCAGAAAAAACGACCCGTTAGTTTATGAAGAATGTCTTAGTTTACGCAATGAATATGACATTAAAACAAAACATTCCCTGTCCCGTGTAGCATTTTGATATTGCATTAATAATCCAGAATCTAAAACAAGAAAAGTTATTTAATTTATTTTATCATTATTATTATTATTATTATTTTGGTACTGAAAACCAAATAACACACTATTTTTGCTCAGAAGATGTTTTTCTGTTTTTCTTCTTTCAACCTGGAAATCAATCAGACGTCCTCCCGTCGCCCATTGATTTGTCCCATTGACTGTACATAATAGATTTGTACATGCTTGACCAAACAGCTCAGATGTTAGAGGACAATTTTATTCTGGTAAGCTTCAACAATTTGCATTAGAGAATTTTAAATCAGTGGCATAAACAGTAAATATTAAAGCATCATTATGCTGGTCCAGACGCTGTCACAACATTCAGCAAATAATTTAATCCAAAAGCAGTGTTCTAGTAAACCCAACACTTATAGTAAAGGTTTAACATGCTTGGTATCAAATAATTGAATAATATAATAATAATAATAATACTTGAAGAGGCAATAAAGCCATTTTTACTGTCCATCTGACGACTATCATTATCATTTCAGAGTCCGCGCTTAATGGGCGAGTGTGTAGCTTCATGACACATTCGGCGGTTCGACTTATTCAAATAATAAATGCACCTCCTCTCAGGGTCGACCTCACGGCAGCTCCTCGGTCTCATCATATAGTTGTGGGTATTAAACTGATTAGGGATTTTAATTCACCGGTGCTCTTTCCATGACAGGCTGTGTTCCACCCTTAGTGGCACGTTACCATGCCGATCACACGCTCCACAGCATTACAAACTCATCCAGATAGAGAGCCACTGTTTGAGACAACAGCTGTTTGATAATCATATGATGGATTTACTACATGATGGAGAGTTGATTGTAGTTGTTTATTTTGACCAGAGGTGGCAAGTAACAAAGTACAAATACTTTGTTACTGTACTTAAGTAGATTTTTCAGGTATCTGTACTTGAGTATTTCTTTTTCTGAAGATTTTTTACTTTTACTCCCTACATTTGTACACAAATATCTGTACTTTCTACTCCTTACACTGGAAAAACAGGCTCGTTACTTTTTTAACGTCAACACATGACAAGACATAAAAGCTAGTGAAGGAAACTCAACGATGCTCTTCCTGTTTTCTTCTTCTACTGTTTTTAACAGGCAGCCTGTTGATTCGTTTGAGCTCTGCTACCACCTAGTGACTGGAGGCTTGTTTATCGTTCAAGCATCAATAAAGAATTTAATCCTGAAAGTCCACCTGACTTCACTATTTGAGAACTACTGGTCTAATGTGAAAAAAAAAAAAACAAATTCATGTATGGTGTGGTTTCTGTTGCTATCATTAGCTTTTTGAGGATTTTTTGGAAGCTAGTTTACAATGTTAGCATTGCTATGGGAACACACGGTTTTGATAGTTTATAGCTAACACTAGCTAGCAGTTTAAAAACAAAACAACCCAATAACCCTCAGTTTATTATTAAAAATGATCCAGATGCTCATACACGACATCTGGTCACGTTAAGTCTAGATTATTTTGCTAGAATTTTTTCATTTTGCAAAATTATCAACGGACGAATTGTTTCATTAAAGGTAAAATCATTTTTACTTTTTACTTAAGTACATTTCAGAGTCTGTACTTTCTTACTTTTACTTGCGTAAAGGAGTTGAATCAGTACTTTTACTTTTACCAGAGTATTTTTTGCCACCTCTGCTTTTTGACCATAAAAAAGTCTGAACTTTGCAAAATTTTCAATTTTCCAGAATACCTGGAATTTACAATATCTGACAGTTGTTCACAATTAACTGCAGATTATAACAGTTTAATAACCTGGAAGGTTGTGAATGAGCAAAGAACACCTATATTATGTGCTGTTGGCTGCAAGAGCATTTATAAACGTACATAGACTTCATTCATGTTCCCGTCTGTAGAGCAAAAAGTGGATTACTGGGATTTCATTTTTTTTTTTTCGGTATGTAGTGTTCACATACTGCACAGGTAATGTGGCTAACACCTGGTCCACAAGACAGAGCTATGCAGAAACTATAATCCTGCACTGAAGCACAAATTCTTCATTGCATGACTAAGAATGTCCTCACTATTTAAAGAGAACATAGTGTGCCAATAACATGATATTGCAGCTTGATCAGCTTGCACTGTGGAAGTTTACACTGCTGGAAACCTGAAACAGCTTGATGTCGGCGCCCTCAGGGCAGAACGCCGTGATCTTATAGTGGTTAGTACTCTGTGCTGTGGCTGTAGCTACCCTGATTTGAATCCAGGTCAGGGTAATTTTGGGGGAGTTGGGGCATAGTAGCCAGAGAAACAGCTTGGGGTCACAAGGTTATAGACTCTCACCCCTCCCGTGCCCATGGCTTAGGTGCCTTGAGCAAGAACCACTGGAGTGTGAATGAATGAACAGATCGCCTGCAGGTTGCTGAGAATCATGAGTCAGCTTTATTCTGAGTTTCACTTCCTTTACAGCTTAGTAAGATTACTTTCCCTCCACAGTTACTCAGTTCCAGTTATTTAGTGTGCAGTACACTATATAATTGGTTTATATTCCTGCAAACTATAATGTTGTTAGGCTGGGGGGAGGAGAGGTACTGCCAGTGAAAGCCTTTTATATCTGCGCCTGGTGCATTATTCTGTAATTACGCCACTACAACACTAGATGGCGACAAGTTGAAGCTAGATAGATAGATAGATAGATAGATAGATAGATAGATAGATAGATAGATAGATAGATAGATAGATAGATAGATAGTCTAAAAATACATATAAATATGTGCAAGTTGTGCAAAATGTTAATATAAGGTGTAGGAGTGAACAAGTAGTGCAGCAGGGCAGGAAGGACTCTCCTGAATCGTTCTTTACTACTGCAAAGCTAAGGCACCAAGATTAATTATCCATTAACAATTATCCAGATGCGTTGTCCATGTTTGTAGCAAAAAAAAAGCACAATCAAGGTCCACATGCACACTTACCAGCTTTTGCCGCTTCAAGGATTTCAGGCCTTCTGAAGCGATCCACAGTACGGTAGAGACGACAATACATCCACACCTGCAAAATAAATAAATATTCTCATAAGATCTGACGCCTCAGGTTTCCAGAGTTCCTCTTTGGCATGACCTCAGGGCTCACCTGTCTGCCTTGGAGCCAGACATACTTCAGCTCATCGTAAACCTTCCCCTCCCTCCCAATACAGGTGAAAAAGCCTCTGAAACAGGAAGCAGAGAGATTTGTTAAACATGTCCGCGTGCAGACTGCAAACAGCTCTACATTTCACTGTCACTGCAGTACCCGTGCACGCTGTCGTGGGAGTATTTGAGCCAGAAGTCCACTGCACTGTCCAGCTGTGCGCGGATTTGCTCCCGGCACTCCTCCAGCTTCATCGCAGACATTGCTCCTTTAAAGGACAACAAGAGAGCAGGTTAGTGATGCAGTAATGTGGTTTCATGCTGCATTTACACTTCAGGGTATAATGTTTAGTTATACATTGCAATTTATTAATTCACATGACAGAGGATAGCTGTAAAACTTCTGCTAAAAGTGGTGCTGCAGCCGCGGTGAAGGAAAACGCTGACAACGCTTGCAGAGATTTCATAATTCTTCTGGATTTCAAAACATTTTCGAAGCCTTCGCACCTGTTTCCGTTGTGCAAAAGCTTTTGAAATAAAATAAAATCTTTCAAACATGTCTTCCCAGACGAATATTTTAACTTGATATTATATTATTCCTTCTGTGCATTTATATTTAGCAGACACTACTGTGGCAGTGTTACTGTCCGAGTCACCTGATGCGAAGAGCAACCACACCTCCAGAAAAACTAAACCATGTTTATGTCCTGCTCTAAATTAAACTAATCATTAAAAACCACGAGCGTCAATTACCGATAAGACGTAATGACGTCACAGTTGACCGTTCGGTTCAAGCGGATTCTCGCGCTGGCTACGTACTTATTAAAATACAAGATAAACTTAAAAATAACCCTTTCATTTATCCCACAGTAGGACAAGTTGCTGTGTTTCAGCAGCACACTGTTAAAGGACAATGACACTGCACCAGGAAAGGAGAAGTCGAAAAAAATGCACAAATTAAACACAACAGCAGTTCTGCAAATACGGTCTACTGTATCTACGCATATATTTCGCAGTTTAAAATCAACTGTCAAGTCTTGCAAGCTGGATACATTTGGATTTCTACACCGATCAAGGATTCGCGATTTCCTTGTTGAATAACGAGCAAAACTTTTCCGCTGTTGCCACCCTATTAAAAGTCATCCTACCGATTCTCGTTAGGAATCAAAACGTCAGATCCAGGAGTGTTCGCTACCTGCGGGTGTAGGAGGTTTTCCTGTCTGCACCTGGAGCAGCAGAGTTGTGCAGCAGTCAGTCTGTCAGCTGACTGGACTTCTTCCTCACGTGATCAGAGGAAGGAAATGGGATTTTGTTTTCTTCTTTTTTTTTTTTTTCAAGTGGCAACTACCGTATCTGTAAAATAAATATATTAAAGAAAGATCATATATTAGAAAGATAATATTTATATACAGTGTATGGTTTGAGCAGTGAAGGCAATAAGGAAGTGCAAAAACCCAAACAAAAAAAAATGCCTTAAGCTTTTTGGGTTTTTATCAGGTACTGATTTTTTTATTATTACTTTTTTGGTAACATGTTTTTTGTTTTCATTTATTTTTTGTATTGTTGATAAGACTTAAAATTCTGCATAATTAAGGGAGTTCCTGCTTTGAGTGACAGGTGAGGGATGGTCGCCGACTAGCCGCTAGCCGCTAGCCTTGGTCTCTTTGCTAGTCCTCGCTTGGAGCTAATGACAACCATTCAATACCTGGTTGCTATTGCTGCAATTACCAACAGAACATAGATGAAATGTGTCCTCCAGTATTATTCATATGTTAGCCGTTCTGTGACCAACATAGCTAGTCTGATAGGCAAAGTAAACTAGCCAATTAGCTCGCTAATGAATTAACTTTAGGCTAGCCTTGCAGCCTTAGCTTCCGGTGACGCTAATTGGGCTAACAGGGAGCTAACGCTCATAACGGTTATCAAACCGGAATGTACAATTCAAAACGTGTTATTGAAGTGCTAAATTTAACCGTTGATGATACTTTTGCATAAAGTTCATCTGTTTGAGTTTGGAAAACATTAATCCTCCGCATAAAGTAACTTTTAAGTCTTTTTGACTTTGCTTTTCCCAGACGATCAATGTAATGACGGATTTGGTTCGGTTTGATAAAAAGTGTTGAGCTCCGTACAGACACAGGTGAGGTTTACATGTGCATGCATTTGACTGTGATTGTCACAAATAACCCTGGGGCTAACGAATAGAAGAATAAAGTTAAGCAAAGAATATAATATGATGACAGTGGCGTTAAATGAATTATACCCATTGACTGTAGCACATACCTCGCCTAACGGAAGTGTGGGCGGGGCATAGACAACGCTGCCCCGCGTGGCCAGTGCCTGCGCGTGGCTGCCCTCTCTGACAGCACTGCGCAGACTCCGGCTCCAAACTTCCAAGATGGCGCCGCCCGTATCCACGGAGTTCTAGCGTCAGTTTGAACGAACATTGAAGGAAGTGGGGACGCGTCCCGTGGGATTAGAATAGTACTTGAATTACGCTTTTATTGTGAAACTGTCGGCGCGGAAGTCCGGTTGTTTCGCGACGAAGTAGAGGTGCAACAAACGAAACGGGCAATGAACAGGACCTAAACCGTGCTCCATCAACCTGGGACTGTTTCATCAAGGTATGTGTTTGGTTCTTCATCTACGGTGAATGATGTGAAATCTCCCACGGTTGCTTTGTTGGTAATCTTAAAAAAAACCTTTAAAAAATATACCGAATAGCTTTTATAGGTTTATACTTCGCACTAAACCATGCCAGCTCGAGTTTTGGATTTTAACGAGTCGTATTTTCGTCGAAAATGTGTCAGTTACCTAGGTAGCTATGGGTCCCGTTATTTCTGTGTATTTGTTAGTCATTTCTAGGTAGAGAAAACATGCCAGCTAACTACAAGGCCAATTTAAAGGCACACTTCCGCGAAATGAGCCCAGGATGTGGCGAAACGAAACTTTCTCTAGTAATTTGCCTAAGTACAAAGTCGAGGTACTTGAGGTTTTACAATTCTGTGCTACTTTATAATCTTCTGCTACATCTTAGATGCGATCATTCAATTTCACGGGTCAACAGGCGAGCAATGATGGGTACCAAGAGGACATTTTGTCCTCAAAGTTGATGTGTTAGAAGGAGGAAAAGTGGACAACTGAATGGACTTGGGTGATTTTGACAGGGACCAGACTGTGATGGCTGAATGACTGAGTCAGAGCGTCTCCAAAACTGCAGCTCTTCCTGTTCGTGTCCCTGGTCTGAAGCGAAAGGCTTGTATGTGTGGTCGGATGCCACAGATGCACTACTGTAGCTCAAACTGCTTTTAGTGTTTCCAGATGTGAAGTGCTAAGGCTTGACACATCAGTATTGTCCCACATAATATGCAAACAGTACACAAAAGTTTAATGTGACCTAACAATCTTGCTCAGTTGTAAAAAATGAGGCAAGTCAGAGCTAGTCACTCAAATTAAAGATGTCCCAACTCTGATAACGAAATAATAAACTAAAGAAACCATTAAATAAATTCTAACCTTTTAAGTGTCTACATAGAAATGAAGTAACTGGATACTTACTGTATCACAGTCATCATTACAACAAGCATGAATGGCTGAAAAGACATCACACGCGTAGGTTCAGTAGTTGTAAAATCAGATCCACCTCAAGGTGTTGGTGGTGCAGTTAAAAGCGGTTTGCCAACTGTCATGAAACATTAGAAGAAGAAGAGACGATTGTAGCATGAAAACCCACACCACGTTGGATGATAGACCACACTGTCAGGACTAGATCAAGGGGACGTCCACACAGAAACTCTTTTTGGTGTAAACGCAGATGTTTTGCATTGTTCGAAACCGATCGTCCACACGAATCCCTGGAGCAGCCTTCCACCTCTTACATCCCGCGAGACGTCTCCTAACAACATCAACAACAATGGTGGACTACATGCTCGTGTTCCTGCTGGAGAAGATATTGAGCCTATTATGGTTACTAGGGCTAAATATCATTTCTCCTTGAGTTTGGTTTCTTCTAAAGCCGATTTGTAAACAGCGCTCAAGCTTTATGCGCAGTCTCCGCCTCTTCCTCTCTGTTTTTGGTGAATTCCTGAAACTGAAACAGCGCCACCTATAGGCCTGGAATATGAAGTAGCGTTTTGAGTTGAGACGGATCCGTGTGGACGCAGATATTCGTGAAACGATGGCAGGGAAAACGATGGTTTTGGTACATGTGGACGAGGCCTAAGAACCACTAAACCTCAAAAATCTATTCTTTCCACTCTCCCAGTGGCATGTAATGGCAGTGGCAGTTTTGAGATTAGACAAGGTGTGGATTTCTTTACTCGGTTAAGGCACCACAAATCTGAAAGTTGGTTGTAAACAGCTTTTGTGGCATTGTCAGTATTTCACAACAATATTTCAAGTGAAACATGCAGAGTCTCAACATTTTCTCAGAAACATATTTTTCCATTTCAGCATGCTTATCTTTATTTGTTATTGCAAATGACTGTGACTGGCTATAGCTAAGCCACCTTGTTAAAATGAGGTCTACGTGTATATTTGTCTGTAAAGGTTCTCAGTCATCCAGGTCATGGTATATCCAAAAAAGATTTTAAAAAAGGCAACTGGACTTGTAGTAGAGTTTTTTGAGAAGACGTTTCACCACTCATCTGAGTAGCTTCTTCAGTTCTTGGGGACTGGTGGGAAGGTTGAGGTTAAAATAGGAAACTCCTACTGAAACCAGGTGTACCTAACAAAGGTTGGGTACACCTGGTTTCATAGGGAAAGAGGACAAGGACAAAACAGTCCTCCCCTCAACAACCGGTTATCTAACCGTTAATGGAAATGAGCTGCACCAGTTTCTGCAAGTTTCAGTATGAGTTCCTATTTAAACCTCAGACATCCCACCAGTCCCCTAGAACTGAAGAAGCTACTCAGATGAGTGGTGAAACGTCTTCTCAAAAAACTCTACAAGTCCAGTTGCCTTTTTTTAAACAGGCTTTTAAAGGCTTTATTAACTGAACCCTGAAGTGAGCTGTCTCCTCATAAACGTTTCACCTTTACACAGCGACATACACGGAGCATGGATAACCCCAGCAGTCTGGAAATCTACATCCCCGTGGAGGCTGAAGTGAAGAGCATCCCTCTGAAGAGCTTACCGAGATCAGTGCTCAGAAGACTGGGACTCTCCTCCTCTGACGCCAGGAAACGTGGTGACTTACCAGAGGGCATATGGATTTGTCCGGCGGTGGTACGGAGGAAAGGCCAGAAAGGGGCTTCACACGCAGGAAACGATGAAAACGTGTCCTCGATGCTGGGCACTGAGTTTTGGGCGACTCGGGATCCCATCCAGATGTCTTTCGTCGCCTCCAGCCGTGCAGCGTACAAGGTGCTGAAAAACACCGTGCCGGGGATACCCACGTCAGACACCTCGCAGCTACCGCAGGGCTCGGCACCTCAGACTAACCAAGATGCTCTTGTCATCTACCGCGGACGCATTTACCTGTCCAAAAAGCCACGACGAAGCCAGGATCAACAGAAGAGACATGAACCACAGCCAGTGTCTCAGTCTTCTAGTCCTTCAACATCAGACCTGTCACAGAAAAGGCAGAAGGAGGTAACGTGACGTTTTAGTTGCTCACCTGGTGGTTGAATATTCATTGTTCCTGAATGAACTGTGAGAAAAGATAGTATTGTAACTTTACAACGATTTTATGCTACTAATCAGCCACAACATTATTACCATGCACAGGTGTAACTCCCAACAAATACATGTAAGTTTTATGTGATTCTGTTTTGTGTCCTTTAGGTGCCGCAAAACAACAACAGGCCCAAGAAGAGAACTGCCACATCTAAAATAAGCCACGGTAAAAACAAAAGGAGCGATGCGCACGAGGGAAGCGACGTATCCGCAGTCAAAGCTGTGCGTCCCGTCGCCCAGCCCGCTGACAGTGTTCAGAGCAATGCCAGGAGAGAGCACGCGGCGGCAGCGGCGGCGCGGGAAACACCGATCCCAACCTACAAAGAAGCCGAGAGCACCGAGCAGAGCAACGAGAAAGATGGAGACGTACAGATGGACGGCGGGGAATCGGCTCAAAGCAGCAGCAGCCACCAGGCGACCAGGACGGAGTCTCCGGGTGCAGCCACTTCCTCCACGTCGCTGCAGACGGGGTTCGACTTTAACGAGCTGGAGCAAGAGGAGAGGATCGCTCGGATGAAGGCCCGGCTCAGCATGACTGAGGCGAACCTGCCGTAGCTGCAGGTCTCTGAGCATAAAAATCACATCTGTATCTGTGAAGTGAGTTCTGTGTAATGACGGCCATCTACACACTGAGACGCCAGAAACCACGTCCCACAGCCTCCAGATGGTGGCGAACATCCTCTTGCAGATAAGATCAGATTAGTTTTTGTTCATGATTCAGGTGCAGGGGCGTCATTTTAGTTCAGAGATCACACACACGACGTCAAGGGAGCAATAACACGAAATCATATTTACCTACGAATAACTCCAGATGTTTCCTATTATTTTAGTGCAAAGATGTTCACGATGAAAATGTTTACATTTAATGAACAATTGGATATTTCTTTAGAAAAAGAAATACAATCACTGTTTAGCTCTAGGTCTCAGTGTTGTGTTACATCCACAACTCTAACAAAAAGGCGTGTAAACCCTTTTAGTTTTAATGCCGTTAATGTCTTCAGTGTAATTTTTGTAATTCGGGCCGGATTAGACCCTCTGGCGGGCCGGTTTTGGCCCCCGGGCCGTGTGTTTGACATGTATGTAGCTGTAGTCGGCTTTTTCTTTTAATTATGTGTTGACTTTATGCACAGTCTAGCTGTTGTTACCTGTGCAGCAAACCAGATTTATATTACGTTCAGTCTAAAAGGTTGGACAGAGCAGTGCCGACACTTGGTTTTATGGCTCTATGTGCTTACTCTCATGTAATATGTGAGCCTAGGTCGTCCATTCTGGTACAATATGATACTACTGTATTATAGACTTTATAAATAGACACAGATGACAGTAGAGCTGCCATGTGAGGGAGCATGTGAGGGTTTCACTGGCCTTTGGACACTTGTAGAAGGACCAGGGATCAAACCACCAACGCTGAAATCATTCAACAATCCACTCTAACGTCATAGTCCTCAGCTTATGCAGGTAGATTCTTCTTATTGTTTCATCACGTGCATAGTTTGTGTTGTTGAACTGTGTTATGCAAAGACCTATTTCTGATATTTATTCTTCCCTCACTGACTGAAGCTGAATGACGTCGGGCTTTTTAGACAGATCAACAAACACCATCAGACTCTTCATGAAAGCAGGGGTGCTGGATTAGCTTCAGCTAGGTGGAGCTAACAGACTGCCGTTTTCGCTCATTAAAGATAAATCAATCGTGTTTTGTTTTTTTGTGTGTGTATGTTTTATTTAATCGTGTTTGTAACTGTTTGTTTTCGGGAGTAACACGGCAGAACAAGTTCATCTGGAGTGATAGGGTGGAAAATCATTTGATAGTTGTTGTGGATGAGATGTGGGTGGAAGCAGAGGAGGGAGGGAACCTCGCGGCGGCGGCGGTGGTGGCGGCGGTGGCGGTCCTCCTCCCCTCCTGCTGCTTCACTATAAGACAGCAGGTCTCCTGAAGCCGGTCCACACAAGCAGGATGCCCTCCTCATGCTACCACCCTGCCGCACCAGAGACACTCAAGGTAAGATTTTGTATCTTAATTCTCATATGTTTATTACAGTAATTTACATTATGAGGCCCTGGAGTGCACTGAGACTACTACCTTATTTATTATTTACTATGGACTCAACACAACCGTATCTTTATTTTTCTCCAAATTAGTACAAAATAATCATTCTTTCTTGAAATGTTGGAGACTTTTTTCTGATTCTGGGACAAAACTCTGAAGACACAGCTAAAGCTAAAGAGTAAAGGTCCAAACCCCCCAAAAATCAGACCAGTATGCAGTAAATGTTTATGTAATTTCTTGGGTTTTAGTGGCCAGAAATACTATTTATTAAAGAAGAAGTTGAAATAAGTCTGTATAAATAATAACAAAGAGCATAAGTCATATATTCTGCATTTGGACTTTGCCGTTTCCAAATAAATAATTTCCCCAGACCTTCCAGTTACGTCTCAGTCGGCTCCTTTGTTATATTTCCATCCAGCTCTACTGTATGTCCTTGTTCAATCCGCTCAGAGTTCCCTCTGTGCTTCTAACAACAGATACAGAGTGTTATCCGTGATTACGTTTGGACCCGCGATAACTTATGAATCCAAAACATGACCCCTTAACACGCAGCGGTGCAGGAAAGTCTTTTCTGAGCTGATTGCTGGATGCAGTTATTTCTTAACTGATGTTCGCCTGTTGTGTGAATGCAAAGAAACACTTATGGTTAAATTTACATTATTCATTATAAGCTTTTGGCTTAAAATAGTCCAATTTAGGAAGATAGACATTAAGGAAATGTAAGAATCAGCTGAGCATCATCTTCTAAATAGTTTTTTATTGCATCAGTTAATGCATTTCTGAATGAATGAATAATTTGCTGCTAAAGGATTAAACTTCACACTAAACAAATTCCCTTCATTATAACTGAGGCCTTTGCGCAGAAACTCAATGTTAACAGTGATGTTTCTAGAGGAATGTCCATCACAGGCTTAGTTGCATTTTCTTTCATCTGACAGGTGAAGAAAAACATGAAAGTGATCATACAATTACTTTTTTATTTGCCTTTAGTAGGCTCAAAGCAGAGCAGAGATAACAGGAAGTAAGAAGTGAGGGAAAGATAGAGGGCAGGCAACAAGGAAGTTAAAGGTCAGGGGCGCAGTCATGGAGGATAAACACAATGTGCAAAAACTGTCTTATCTCTAGTTTATCTGAAGAAACTTTGAATTGGACAAACGGGGATCTCTTTAGGTCACTGTTGCTTTAGTACAAAAATGGAAACATGAACGGTTACTCTGGAGGATATTCATCCATCTTAGACAAAGGGTTTGCAATATATTTTCTCACAAGACGTAGAGAGACAGACCCCATGCAGGATGCGCTGATAAATCTCTTGTCGTCTCTTCAGGTGTGGTGCGTTAGGATCTGCCTCTTCTACTCCTGCATGTGTCTAGCGAGCTGGCCTCTCGCTTCGGAGGCGGCCAAGCTCCGCTGCGGCTCTGACCTCCTCAGTGACCTCATATTTGTGTGCGGGGAACATGGAATCTATTTAGGTGAGTCTATCAAATCAGGTTTTATTCGAGATTAATGGGAAAGCGTGTGGAATTTGGCATCTAGTGAACCTAGAACCTGTAGTGATACCAGTAGCTCTCTAGCAGCACTGGTAGTACATGAAACAGCTTTATTAGACTGACGCCTTTCGGGTCGTTGTCTTCCTCAGAGTTGTGAAGAAACACACTGCAAAGGACAACTTAAATAAGTAATATATATATATGAAGTAAATGACAACAATTAATCACGTACATGCAAATATACAGTACATAAAAGTCAATGGGGCACCTGCAGGGTGATTCTTGACAACAACCAGAGTATTCCACAAAGAAATGGCTGCCGCAATGTCATGAAAACAACCATACACACACATATATGAAGTTAATTTTCGATTTCATCTCAAAATGTTGCAAAAGAGTAAGTCACAGTGCACAGAAGAGAAAGAGGAAATGAACATAGGAGGGCAATGACTCGCAGGAATTCAATTTAAGAACCTCTGTTGACCCTCAACACCTGCAAATGACCAGATATTTATTTACGAGTTCAAGGCCGATATGATGTGCACGAGTGAAGAGTTTGTGGGTAAATGTTGTGGAGTGCAAGAGACAGATGATCAACCTAAAGAAACAGAACCAAACAGGAATGTGAAGATGTGCCTGGGAAGAAGAACAGACAGAGACCGATTAGACGGGCAGGACTTTTTGTAACCTGGGCACCAGGTACCTGCAGAAGGGACAAACAGATGTTACTCCCACAACATAGCCTAAGATTACAGCAGGGCTCATCACAGCAGATATTATGGTATGTTTCTGATGGGTTATTGACAGACTCAGTCAGCTTATAAATCAGTAGGTCCTATTTATTTCAACAGAAGGTTGTGTGTAAAGGTCATCCAACTTATCATCTTTACACGATCTCTACAGATGCAACCATACTGAGTTCTGCTATGATGAGAATCTCTCCCTCTGCACACACAGTTACCTATGTTTGCCCCTTCCCCTAATTACCTCTCCCCTGTTCCGACCAAGGCCACATCCTGCATCTGCTATCGGACCGGTGGCACTGCACCAAAATGGCAGCTTACTCACCAGAACAATGTGCCTCTGTTCATGATAGCATTATTGGAAAAACACTTGCTATCTGAGGGCAGCTCTGCAGAGAAAGGTGCAGAGAGTTTAAGAAAGTGCGGCACTGGACACTTCACTGTGTATTCTTTAAAAATATGCATGCTCTTCGCCTTATGTTATGTGTTTTTTTTTTAACCTTTGGCTCTGGTCACCAAGTATAGAGATCTGTGTCCACTATGTTGGCGGTGACTCCAAGAGGCAGGTGTTCTAAAACTGAAATAATGAATGATGAGTGAATGACACATCCAACTTTTCATTCAGGCAAAACACATGTAGAGGCCCTGTTCGACTAAGAGGCCCTACCAAACCTACAGTCATGTGATATGACAATTACCCTATAATCTACATAAGCTAAGTAAATACTGCTGGCTTGTAAGCCCATTGAGCAGCAGAGGATACTTCAAACATTGTAAAACATAACCTAACTAAACGCTGCTTGTATGGCCCGCTCAGCAGCTAACCATGGCTACCAAGCAAGGTGGGAGCTCTCCCAAAGTTGCGGGAGAAGGGCCTGGGGCTGGTAGTCTAGGGGTGGAGGTTGGGTCCTGGGTCTTGTCTGTACCCTAACCCTAACCCAGAGGCAGCATATTATTTGATCAAGATCAGGACCAGCCTTCAGAGAATGACAGCAAACCAGACACCACTCCAGGCTTCTACATGCCCAGGGAGAGGCTACCACACCTAGTTTAACCTCAATCTACCTGCAAGGAACTGCCTGGAGACCTCCAGCCCAAACATGCTCATACAGCCCCTTTCCAGAATCCAGGAAGAGTTAAATCATTGTGAGAATTTCAGGGAAATTTGGATTTCTTGATAAATATTACAGCCAGTAGGGGATAATTGCTCTGAGGACATTTAAAGTGACTCCCGGCTTAACCCACATCTTTCTTTACAGGTAAAGGTTCATGGTCTGGTTATGGCTCTCGTCCCAGGGGGAAGGGGATAGTGGACCAGTGTTGCCGATCGACCGGTTGCGAGCTTCAGCACCTGGAGATGTACTGTGCCAAACCGAAGAGCCAAAAGCACACCACGACCTCCCCGGAAACAACCGCCACATCATACACCACTTCACAGCAAGACATGGTAGGAAAGGAGACAATTTCATTCTTTACCTTTGGAATCTATTAAACCAGATAGAGATCAGGCTCCACAGAGCTTCATGAACCAGCTTAGCATGTTTTTGTCCAGACTGGTCTTCAGAGTTTAGTCTAGGATTCACATGGGTCAATGAGAACCTCAGCAAGGAGGTCACATACAAGGCTAAGGCATCCTAGAGCTAATTGCAGGATTGCAGTCCTGGCTAAATGGTTTCAAGGGATGGACAGACCTAAAAAACTAGTAGATAAAATATCTGAAAATCACCATAAAGATGTTTTTTTAAAGAAAAAAAAATCAACTTCTTTATTTTTTGTCTTCCAGTTCCAAGCAGTATTTCAGAAGAAACTTTTAGAGCACCTGGGGGCTCCCAACAGTCCAAAGAGAGAAGCTTACAGAAAGAAAACGCAACCTTCACTTCAACGAAAAACCAGCGTTCCATCATCATCATCACGCAGGAGGTTAAAAACACACAACACGACCAGCGGGCCTCCTTCAACGTCTAGGAGTACCTCTTAAAGAGTCAGAGCCTTATATGAACGGCTGAGTATTGTCTAGTATTTCATAGTTCCTGGGGTTGATCAGATCAAGAGAAGATGTCTTGCTTAATAAGGTCAAATATTACTCCAGTTGTCAACAGGTTTGGAGAGAAACGCAGATTTGTCAACCGATACCTATTGAAATCCACGTTAGACCTTCTTTAGGAACACCTCTGTGTTAGCTGTTGTTACGCTAACAGTTAGAACTCAACACACTGACTATGTACAGTACGTACTGTATGTACATTTAACTGTTTGGCTCTCATAATACCCACTCTGACTCACTGGCTTGTGTGGAAATAGTTGCTAACGGTTGCTGAATATAATGTGCGTTCTGTCTTTTCTAATATCCTCAAACCAGTGTTGTAAATATTCCTGATAAGTTTTCCCACACTCCTCGTGCATTTTTAAGTTGTCAACACACCTTGAAAGTCCGTGCATTGTAAAGTCTCTTCATGTGTATTTTTTGTATCGCACTTTTGACCGAACAACTCTACAGTACGTAGCGTTATAGTATATTTTTGGTTTGTGTACTGACACAACCAGATGGATTATGTTTGTTTGTTTATTCACATTTTTCGTATGAACATGTTTTATGTAAAAAACAAAAAACAAAAAAAAGCACAAGTGCATTCCTTATTTATTTTATTAGGACTTAATGAAACAGTTATTAAACTTTATTATTGTTCATCTTGTCCTGTGATGTTCTTGTTGTGACTGGATATGAAGAACGCCTTCAAGCTAATTTGAGATTCCGCCGTGTTTGTCATGTCATGACATTGTATAGCTCCACACAGTAATATTTAACACCACTCCCCTTGACATTCACTTGTAGATTATGCAGTTCATGAGGATGATTAAAAAAATTAATGCTAAATAAGTGCTGGTTAATTGAAAAGGATAAAAATATATAACAAAATGTAAGGGAAGAAGTTAAGGAACTTTATTTCATTGAAAACTATTCTTCCAATCACTTACAAATCCATGTACAGTATGTAAGTTTTCCAGTTCTAAGCACTTTTGCACAAAAACAAAAAATAAGTTCAGAAGATCCCATTTACACCAATCAGCCACAATATTAAAACCAATGAAAGGTGAAGTAAATAACATTGATCATTTTGTTTGGACCTGGGATTCATTCATGTGGATGTTACTTAGACATCTAGCACCCACCTAGACCAGACCAGACACGATGCAAGATGCAGCCTGACACACACACACACACACACACACACAAAAACAGTTTAGAAACGACTCAAATGTCCTTGATTGACACTCCATGATGGCAGCAGACATCCCCAGCAGGATGCAGCCACAAAAACACTTTAGGAACAACTAAAAAAAACATGAAGAACATCTCAAGGTGTTGACCTGGCCTCCAAATTCACTAGATCCCAAACTGATCAAGTATCTGTGGGATGATCCACTGAGGCCCCTCCCTTCAAAGACCCCCACTAACAATATTCTGTTACCAGACATCACAGGTAACCCTCAGAAGGCCCATGTCCATTCTCTGATGAGCCACAACTGTTTTGGAGACACAATATTAGGAAGGTGGTCATAATATTATGCCCGATTGGTGTAGATGAACTTAATTGAACTTTTCAGTGAGTTTCAGTTTAGTCTGAGCAGTGGGACGGTCATCTCTTTTAGTCTGTGCTGCTCCAACAACAAACTAAACCTTTTCAAAAAGAGTTAAAGCTACAATCTTCTCATCTGTTACTGTTGTTACTAAATGTTCAAGTTGCTGACGGTGCTTCTATGATTTGATGGTTGAAATTCCTCCTTTGTAAGTAAAACTGGTTCTGTTTTTTAATACATTATTCAGATTCAGATTGTTCTGAAACTTTCTCAGTCGTCCATACGGAATTCAGGTTAGGGTAAGGCTAACATACGGCCTGCAGGCCAAAACTGGCATCTAGTCTGAGGACTCTTGATACGATACGATACGATACGATACGGTGTGACTTAATTTGATGCGATACGATGTGATATGACTTGATGCGATATGATACGAAACGATATGATTCAGTTCAATTCAATTCAATACAATATGATTTCATTCAATCCAGTTCAGTATAATGAATGAATGATTTTTAACAAGTAGTTGTAATTTTATTATTGGAAGCTGTAGTGTTTTCTGATCTCATTTGCTTAACTTACTTATTACTATCAGTAATGTAATACATTTAGATTAATCTTAGAGCAAATCTGTATGTGTGTATGTACACTATATTACCAAAAGTATTCGCTCACCCATTCATATGATCAGAATCAGGTGTTCTAATCACTTGGCCTGGCCCCAGGTGTATAAATTCAAGCACTCAGGCATGCAGACTGTGAAACAAGACATTTGTGAAAGAATGGGCCGCTCTCAGGAACTCAGTGAATTCCAGCGTGGAACTGTCATAGGATGCCACTTGTGCAACAAATCCAGTCGTGAAATTTCCTCGCTCCTAAATATTCCACAGTCAACTGTCAGCTCTATTATAACAAAATGGAAGCGTTTGGGAACAACAGCAACTCAGCCACGAAGTGGTAGGCCACGTAAAGTGACGGAGAGGGGTCAGCGGATGCTGAAGCGCATAGTGCAAAGAGGTCGCCGACTTTCTGCACAGTCAATTGCTACAGAGCTACAAACTTCATGTGACCTTCAGATTAGCCCAAGTACAGTACGCAGAGAGCTTCATGGAATGGGTTTCCATGGCCGAGCAGCTGCAGCCAAGCCACACATCACCAAGTGCAATGCAAGGCGTCGGATGCAATGGTGTAAAGCACGCCGCCACTGGCCTCTAGAGCAGTGGAGACGCGTTCTCTGGAGTGATGAATCACGCTTTTCCATCTGGCAATCTGATGGACGAGTCTGGGTTTGGAGGTTGCCAGGAGAACGGTACATTTCAGATTGCATTGTGCCAACTGTGAAATTTGGTGGAGGAGGAATTATGGTATGGGGTTGTTTTTCAGGAGCTGGGCTTGGCCCCTTAGTTCCAGTGAAAGGAACATTGAATGCTTCAGGATACCAAAACATTTTGGACAATTCCATGCTCCCAACCTTGTGGGAACAGTTTGGAGCGGGCCCCTTCCTCTTCCAACATGACTGTGCACCAGTGCACAAAGCAAGGTCCATAAAGACGTGGATGACAGAGTCTGGTGTGGATGAACTTGACTGGCCTGCACAGAGTCCTGACCTGAACCCGATAGAACACCTTTGGGATGAATTAGAGCGGAGACTGAGAGCCAGGCCTTCTCGACCAACATCAGTGTGTGACCTCACCAATGCGCTTTTGGAAGAATGGTCAAAAATTCCTATAAACACTCTCCTCAACCTTGTGGACAGTCTTCCCAGAAGAGTTGAAGCTGTAATAGCTGCAAAAGGTGGACCGACATCATATTGAATTCTATGAGTTAGGAATGGGATGGCACTTCAGTTCATAGAATGAGTAAAGGCAGGTGAGCGAATACTTTTGGTAATATAGTGTATATATGACTTTCTTAAATGTCATGTGGGTTTGGTTTACTTTTATTTGTCTAATTTTCGTTTTATTTCAGCATTCCAGCTTCAAACTGAAGCCCTGGAAATGATTGGACAAGATCCCCAAATTTCTGTTCTACACTAAAATATAATATTATTCCTTTTCTTTCTTCAGACTAGACAAACTTTCTGTACAGTGGCCGAAAAAGACACCAGTAACAGCTGTTCACAGCCGACCTGATAAGACCTTTCTCCTTGTGGTTGTTTGCGTCACGGCCAGATAGTGATATTCACTCCCATCTCCTCCGAGGCTATTCTAATAAAGCCCTGTTCAGTTCTCATGGCCATGAGTGAGCTGTTATTGTTAGTCCAAAAGGTAGATATTAGGCTGGTAACATGTTGCAGACAATATAGTATATATTTTGTCAAACTTAACAAAGTTGTTGTGAAAGAATACTTTCCTTTTAGGTGGGTCATCAATATGCAACAGTCAGAGACAAATGTTTAACAGTATTTCCATCATTTGTTTAATGCCAGGTGCATAGGAATAGCTGCCACTGTTAGGGTTATTAGAATTAAACAAGGTAAATGTTGAATCTCCTATCTTGTGTCTCCAAAACAGTTGTGACTCATCACAGAATGGACATGGGCCTTCTGAGGGTGTCCTGTGGTGTCTGGTAACGTATTGTTATCAGTGGGGGGCCTCTGAGGGGAGGGGCCTCTGTGGATCATCCCACAGACACATGATCAGTTTGGGATCTAGTGAATTTGGAGGCCAGGTCAACACCTTGAGATGTTCTCCGTGTTTTTTGAGTTGTTTCTAAAGCTGCATCCTGCTGGGGATGGTTGCTGCCATCAAGGAGTGTCATTGCTATGGGGTGGGGGTGTCTGGTCTGGTCTAGGTGGGTGCTACATGTCTAAGTAACATCCACATGAATGAATGCCAGGTCCAAAGGTTTCCCGGTAAAATGAACTCTCACAAGATGGTCAATGTTATTTACTTCTCCTGTCAGTGGTTTTAATGTTATGGCTGTTTGGTGTTTTTGCCACAGTATATTGTGAATTGTTTGGGATGCTTGGTTCGGATCAGCTGTGAGTGTATTATTTTTATAAACCTCTGTTTAAATCCACAGTTTGTCATTGGTCTGCTGTTTTCAAACTCTCTGTCAGACGTCTCTTTACAGTACAAAGGAAACTGAACATTTGTTTTCTTTTTAAATCTTGACTTCATGCAACTGCCATTTGACTTCATGCAAACTCTTCAGTTGTTGCCGTGGCAATGCAGCAAATTGTGATGTTCTGCATGAAACAGAAGGCCGATGTGTTTTGAATTTTCACGGTTGAGTTTGTCTCAGATTTCCTATGTTTGTCACCACCTGCTGGCGACAGGAAGTCAGTGTTAAGTGACAACCAAAGCCGTACATGATCACTGTACATGAGGTGTACACAATGTGCTCTACACAACATACACAGCAAGATATAATTCATAGGTGTGCTCTGATGTCATATAGTAGAAGTGATGCATAAGAAGAAATCACCACGGCTGCAATAAATTCCCTCAAGGGTCTGATCATTGCTAAATCAATTAAATTAAATGGGCAAGTTAAAAGGCCACAAAGTAGCTAAACAATCGACACAATCATTAGACACAAAAGCAGCAAATACAACATTCACAAACAAAGTGGTTTTTTTTGTTTTTTTGCATTTTTTCAAAACATTTAATACAAAAATCTTAAAATTATTAAACTGTATAATGCATTAACTCAGAACAAACTCCAGAACAGCATATCCCGACTGCATTTCTGATTAATAAGATTCAGGTAATTAAAAACGTATTGTTTTTTGTTTTTAGCTAAAAGCTAAAACCTAAATAATATTTCTGAATTAGCGTTTTCATTAGAAATGGTACAAACTGTGTATTTTTAGGTTATAAATTGTGTGTTTAACTGTGTGACTAAATTACCATCTAATAATATATCTTGTTCTTTGTAGATTTTATACTTATTTTGTTTATTTAGGGTAGTTTATAAGTAAGAATCGTATTATATCATCTAAACTGCTGTTTAAAAATCTTGAATCTTGAATCTTTGATCATTAGGCCTTTGTAGTAATGGAAATACTGATTACTGTAATCAATGCTAATGTAATTAGTTCAGTCTTTATTTCTCATTAGTACTAAAAAGTGTGTTGACAAGAAGTTGAGTGTATTTTGTTAAGTGACTGTAGGGTGTCTTGTAAGCCAGATAAACGTAATTCAGTCGACGTTCTGTAACATACAAGTTCTGTCTGTACTCACTGATTAATGGGCCATGCTGATACCGTCCTTACATGGAGGGGGTGGTTTGTCTGCATTCAGCCTAAATTAAGTAATTCAAAGATAAAAGATTTATCTGTGATGCTCTCCGTGTTTGGACAAGAGACATGATGAGACGCTAACATGTGGAACAAGGACTTTGTGATTAGCCACTGTCTGTGACCTCTTTCTCTGAAGTGTCCAGACTGTGTGGCTCCATTATCACATCTGACGGAACAGGATGAGTGACAGGCAGGAGCGCATCAGTCAGAACAGAGGATTTGTTTTTCCTCCTTTTCATCTTTCTTTTTCTTCATATATTCAGCATTAGTAGCATTTCATATCCTCTCAGGATGACATATGATTTTTTTTCTTAAGCTGGTGAGCATTCGCATGGAGAAGATGAACCGCTCCATAACATTTTGCATCCCTTGCGTGCTCTGAAAATTGTCTGCAATGTTAGTAAGGCATAAGCACACTTAGACTCCACTTTGACTTAAATAGACTTAACTGATCCACAAGGAAAGCTGCTTGATCAGAAGAGCTCAGTTGCGCATTTTAAAAAAAAAGCACTTTTGGAACTACTAGTAAAAAGAAAACTAGGCATAAGACAGTTAAAAAAAAATGTGCAAGATTTGCATAAATACGAATCGACAAGAAATGGAGTTAGAAGTAATTATACACAAAAAACACATGATAAGGCGCAATGATATGGATGGAAAAGCATTGACAAGAAAAGACATGTTGTACAGCTGGATTGAGTATGGTATGATTGGTGTCCTATATGGTATTCAGTGTGGCACCAGAGCATCTAAACGGCCATCTTTAACTTGTAGTTTGTGAATGCCGTCATTGACACAGTGATAATAACTTGTTTTGGAAGGATGACAGAATCACTGTCATTGGAGATTGCATAAGAGTCAGCTGCTTCGGTGGCACGAATCTGAAACTGTGTGAGACCGCAAGCAGGAAACAACAAACCTGTTTCCTGTCCCAGCGCAGTGTCTTCACCACTGAATTAAAGTGTAATAGTACTACAGGTAGGCAATCATTAGTCAGAATTTACTTCTCTTTAGCTAAAACTACTAGTTTTAGTTTTATTGATTGGATTCCTGTTATCTTTATGGAGTAAATTGTGTGTCTTTTGTGTGGTTGGCTCTGTGAGTCTGCTTTTCTACCACTGGGTAAGTTTAATGCAGTAAGTTTCCATGCACTGGAATATTCAGCTCACTGAGAAAACCTCCATTTGCCCAGAAAATTAATTTCTGACACTTTCACTAAGTCCCGAGGTCAGTCGATGAGAAGGTCGATCAAATTCGTCTATATGAGGCATCCGGTTCATACCGAGCAGTCAGTGATGTCTGCCCCCGAATGCTGTCAGATACGTGGTGTTCCTATTCTCAAGATTTGCAGAATTGTTCCAGTGGGACTGACCACTAAATGGTGCCATTATCGGAGTTTTGATTCCTGCATGAACTGGGTGTATTCCAAGTTTTACTTCAGCTTTTGGCTCAGAGAAAGTGAAAACAAGAAAACAGGTTCTCTAAGACAAGCCTGAGCTGGGTTAGCGTGACTATGTATTTCTTTTTGTGTCTTATCTTCAAGTTCCTTATTTCGTTTATTGTAATAAATAACTACATGTCATTGTGCATTAATATCAATGCATCAACTCATACTTTTAGAGAGAGAGCAGGAGGGTAGATGTAAATATGTTAACTGGTTAGTTTAATTTAGTTTAATTCACTCAAGCTAAGGAGCTAGTGCATCATGATAGATGGGCACTGATAAACAGATGTGTCTGAGGATGACTGACACTGAGTCTGCTAGTGATTTTCTGTTGTTACCTCACACTCCTGCAGATTCAGAGGCCCGTCTATATGTAGCACAAAGACCAGCCGGGTTTGTATGGCAATCCATGTGAGGATATTCACTGACATGATTTCCATAGCCTCTTAGCCTAACACTGACTATCTCCTAATTGTAACTTTGACTGTAAAACCAAGTCTTAACCATACAGTCTTGTAAAGGAGTGAGCGTCCAGAATGTCCTCACTTTGCACAAATGTCCTCATTCCGATGGAATAAAACTAAAAACCAGTCCTCAGAAAGACTAGTGTACAAGAACAAACACACACACACACTGACGCCAGTAACGAGGAGAGACCAGAATGTAGATTAAGTAGAATGTTTTAAGTCAGTATAATACCAGAACAAAAATAAATAAATAAATATGTCGGTGACCTCAGGCACTTCACTGCTGGCAATGGTCAAGACTGGTCCATTACAATCTTGATAGCTTTGATAACTTGGTAGAGTTGGGTTAATATTAAAAATATAATTTCAAAAATTATATAAAACATGATGATGATGATTAGTGCATCAGAGAATAAAATTCAAACCATTTAAACGCTTTGGCCTGCACCTCATCCATCTCATCCACGTCATGTTTTGGACTTTGGTTGCAGATACCAGCAATGAGCACTTTTAAAGATGCAATCGTTTAGGACAGAAGGTTAAAGGCAGATAGAAAGGGGTGCACAATATATAATATAATATATAGTAAAGATCTGGATGTGACTGTATGCAGCAGTCACGCTAATAAAGAGATACGGGATCTCAATGATGCGTGCAATCACATTGCAGGTATTATTAAGGCCGAATCGTCCACTAGGCGGCAGTGTGGTCACATTCACATTCTATTATGTGCATTTCACAAGACAAAAACATATATTTTAGATTGAACTCTGTTTTATAAATGGTATCATGAATGTAGCTTAATGTTAAAAGTGTAAGAAAAATGTGTTTCAGGATTCTTTGCACCTCATTCTGCTTCACAAGATTCCTCTGTAAAGTTGTTTTCTTTAGGCTGATTATAAATCTAAGAAACATGTCCTCTATAGAAGAGACTCAGCAATCCTTCTGCCACATCATGCTCTAGATTTGCATTAGCATCAGCTTGCTGCCAGTACCCACCGAGTGTGATGTTTAATTTGTATTTTTAGCAATCTCGAAACTTACAGCCACACCCTGCCTGACTGCTGTTAATGCCATTATATTCTCCATGAAATCAACCATGAGTAAAACCTATGGCGTATTATCCACATTTCATGATGGTGGAGAACTGTCAAGCACTAACTAAGCAACCTTGCCATAACTTAAGCAACACACTGACTCAATTTATTGATTACATCTGTGAATGTGTTTTCTGACACTTCAGCTTGTGCATGCTATGCACAGGAAATTGTGGAGGAAGCCATGGTTACCATGAGTCACTATTAAAATGAATATCAATTATTGGAAACTAGCATGTAGATAGAATGAAATTACGAACTTGTTGCAACATGAAATTAAGTGCATTTCATTTCAAGACAATCCCTTACTAACATGTATTAACTATGCATTTAAAACTTTAACAGCTGTTGGATAGAAAACCTTTTTTGGTCTGTTAGTTTTAGTTTTCATCGACCTGTGTCGTCTCTATTGTTTGGCAGCAGCAAAAGTTTGGGACCAGGTTGTGATGTGTACTTCAGCAAATTTTGGGCTTTCCTGAGGCAACCTGAGCGGTGCAGTTCTTCCAGAGAGAGAAAAGAGGCAAACCTGTGATTCTCTGGGTGACCTTTACGACTCGGGAGCTAGCTGCTTTCCTCTATGCTACACCCTACAGTATGCTGCAGTTTTTGAAGGCTGGAAGTAAAGGTGCTACTGGGCCTCCTTCACCAGCTCGACAGTGTTTGCGACCCAGTTTAGGTCCTTAGTGATGTGCACGATTAATCAGGATGTAAAGGAAAAAGATCACACGCAGTCACAGTTCACCAACAAGGGCCACACCTTAAATGGTGCAACTAAGTTTATTGGTGGACAGGTTGAGGGACAAGTAAATGGAGGGACGGGAAGGGTTGAAGGGGATGGGATGAAACTAGATGAAAAGGGTTGAGGGGATGAGTTAAAAAGGTGTTGAGGGGATGGGATGAAAATAGGTCGAGGGGTGGGATGAAAAAAAAGATGAAACAGGTTGAAAGGGTGGGATGAAAAGTTGTTGGGAGGGGATGAAAAAGGGTCAAGGGGGTGGGATGAAATTAGATTAAATGGACTGAAGGGGTGGGATGAAATTAGATTAAATGGACTGAAGGGGTGGGATGAAAAGGGATTGAAGGGATGGGATGAAGAGGGGGAGGGGGAGTTGCAAACCGTGTTAAGAAACGAGATTCAATTTAAAATGTTTGTGTAATGGTTGTTTAATGGAACCACCCTTGTTTCAACACAACTCGAGGGACGCAACGGAACAATTGAACAACTTCACTACTGTCAACAACCAACCTGGTTCTTTTTGTGATTGCACCTGGTGTTCTTTATGAAATCCTGCATCCCACACACTGGTTGAACAACTGTTTACAATTCACAGACTATTTACACTAAGTCAGTGAGTACCTGTATTGACCGTACCCACTTTCATACATAGCTAGTCTACTGCTGACCTAAAAGTGGCCATGCTGAGCCAGTGCAATGACGTTTTGTTGCGTGTACACTTGTTGTTAATACCTGAAAGAAATAAAGTCTAAACATCGATTAAAGTTAATCTCAGCAGGAACATTAAACCAACAAGAAAAAAACAGGCGACAAAGCAATGTCTTCCTTCAGGCCTCTCTAGCCAGGCCTTCACACACCTTTATCAGGTGTGGCTGATTGGGAAAATAAAGCTTACTGCATTTTTACTGGAATTCCAGAGGAGCACAGCACCTTGTCCTTAAAATCTAAACTGAAATTCAACTGAACGCGTTTTGCGAATGATTGACGTCAGCGAGGCGGCGCTAATTCTATACAGTTGTACACAAAGGTGTACAATCTTCTCTTTGAATTGCTCTTTTCTTCCATTTTGGGACCTGGCTATGAAACAGCAGCTCTTGCAGACTTGTTGAGCCCTTTGAAATATTACACGTTGCAGAACTGACCCAGCAGCCTTGAATGACTTCTGAAACAAGACGAGACAACAGCTCAGCTAATAGCTGATGAACAGGTTTTAAACACACCCACTCACACAAACACCCACTCACGGTCACGCGCACATGCACGCACACACACACACACACACGTCGTGTCTTATGCGTCACCATGCTTGGGTTTGACATTGAAAGAGGAAATCCCAGCTCGGGTCTCAAGTCCGTCAACCGCACATTTGAACGACTGCACTTCCTCATACATGTGCACTTGCCATTTCACTGCTGTTACACACACCGCTGCTGCGTTATGCACTGGTGGAGAACACAGTAGTTCACACATATATACTACTCTGTGGCGATGAAGCTGTTGTAGTAATTGATTCAAACGCAAGTCGAAGCCAAAACCTTCAAGCGAAAGAGAGAGAGAGCGAAACCAGGTTTTCTTTGTTGGGGAAGACATCGCAACAGGTGGTAAGTATGTTCTTTGAAACAACTTTTTATATTTGGACTTGAAGGCTAGTTCACTTCTACTTTCAAATATGCAAATCTGTGCGTAACCTTTCATTTTATAATCATTCTACTAAACAAAATTGTAGGCCGTGACAACTTCAGGTGCTTACAGGTGCATGTTCTGAAAATTTAAAATGCATTAGTTGGAAAAAAAACACTACGTTTCCTGTGAGTATCACATGACACAGAGAGAGAATACAGAAACTTTATCTTGACAACTTCACTTTTCCTGTGGTGAGAATTACATTAGTGCTTATTCCTGGGGGGGGAGTTCATCTTTTTCATGTCACCACAGAATATCTGTAACCTCGATTATAAGCTCCTGCAGCGTTCTTTCACCTCATCTTAACTCTCTGCGGCGAAACTGTACATTGAGTGTAAATGACGGCATAAAACACCAGCTGCGCGTTTTATTGATCTAATGTGAAAAGCCCGGGGGCTGATTACATCACACCGCCCCGCTGTGTGAGCCGACCGAAGCAGCGTTTGATTGCTTTATTAATGCAAGCTTAAACAAATCGCCATATGGCCCACGCTGTGTAATGAGAGAGATCACATGCAGTAAAGATCTTTATAGAGTCAGTAAAAGTGCAAGGGACAACAGAGATTTTACACAACCACCTGTTTTATTTGAACAGAGCATTTGAATAAGCGGGCACCTGTAACGCCACGAGACAGAGTAAACACTTGAAAACGAAAGGAGTCGGCTTGGCGGTGTTCAAGCCGGTGGCTCAAGGAAAAAAAATATATAATTCACCACTGACGAGAGGCTACCACTGACGATCACTGAAGGGTCAGGGGCTGAACAGTTGTGTAATATTACACTTTTGATGCTCAGTGTGCATGATTTTTGAAAAGACCAAAAACTACCCTCTTCTCATTTCATTATTAAAGATTACAGTAAGATTAAAGCATGCCAACGAAGCAAACTGGCAAAATAAAAGACCTTAGTAGTGATATTTAGCGATAGCGACATGATGATGTGGCTATTATCTTGTCGATAAGCTCGCCATGAGTTAAGAAGAGGAAGGATGACGGCCCTGAGGCAACGAAATAGATGAAATGTATGAGTTTGTAGTTGTATGTTGATTCAGGAGGAAGTTAAAAAGGACTACATTTGCATGTAGAAGCCTGTGTTTGCGATACTCTGGGTGAACATACCACAACATGAGCCGTGCACATCTAGGTGTGGCCCTTATGGGAGCCATACGTGTGATAGCACAGTCAAGAAGTAAATGATAAGACACAGGAAGGAAAGATATGAAGAAAAAGAATAAAGACCTAATAAAGACACGGCAGTCATATTTGCATTTGGTTTCATTTAAAGGTGAAATGAAGTTTATTGTGAGCCTCTACGCTACATGAGGAGTTTGAGCTTGATCCAAGTATACAGTCTAAACTGTTTCTCATACATGTATTATCACTGGGAGGACAAAGGTTACCAGCTTTACGGTGCTTGATTTAAAGACTTTTTCGGGCCAAAATCTACAGAATTTGAATATTTTCTTCCTAAAAGTGAGATCAATGTTATTTTAAAGTCTTTTAAGGTTTTGTTATGGACTATATCTCTGTAAATACCAATCAGTGTACCTTTACTCGTACAACATATTTCCAATTCCTCACCTTCTCTCCATTCACCTTGACCTCCATTCAACATTAGTACTTTACAAGTGGAAAAAAAAAAGGGGGGGCGGTGACTAGAGCTCTGGCATTGCCTGTTTCAACTATGACCATCTTTTGACAAACGAGTTTGTTCTCAGCTGTAGTCTTGCTGTGATTTTCTCAACGATAAGCAAATTTCTTTTACCCTGTCTAGGAGGTTGTGGCTTTAACCAGGAAGCTGGTATCATCTTGTTTTTTTTCGCAACCAGAAGCAAGATTCTCAGTAATTGTTTTGAATTTTTGTCTAGTCACACTGTCAGGAGTTATGCCCAGAATGTAAATGCTGGTAACAGAGGGAGATTAATGGACTTTCACTATATTGCCAAAAGGCTCATCTGTCTTGACACGCATATGAACTGAAAGTGACGTCCCATTCTTAATCCATAGGGTTTAATGTGACGTGGGCCCACCCTTTGCAGCTATAACAGCTTCAACTTTTCTGCGAAGGCTCTCCACAAGGTGTAGGAGTGTTTGACCATTCTTTTAGAAGCGTATTTGTGAGGCCAGACACTGATATTGGACTAGAAGGCCTGGCTCAAAGTCTTCCTCACCAGACTCTCTCATGCATGTCTTTATGGACCTTGCTCTGTGCACTGGTGCTCAGTCATGCTGGATCAGGAAGGGGACATCCCCAAACTGTTGCCACAAAGTTGGGAGCATGGAATTGACCAAAATCTCTTGGTATGCTGAAGCATTCAGAGTTTCTTTCGCTGGAACTAAGGGGCCAAGCCCAGCTCCTGAAAAACAACCCCACGCCATAATCCCCCCCTCCACCAAACTTCACATTTGGCTCAATGCAGTCAGACAAGTACCGTTCTCCTGGCAACCACCAAACCCAGACTGGTCCATCAGATTTCCAGATGGACAAGCGTGATTCATCACTCCAGAGAACACGTCTCCAATGCTCTTGGAGCTAATCTGAAGGCCACATGAAGTTTGGAGGTCTGTAGCCATTGAGTCTGCAGAAAGTCAATGGCTACAAACTGCCACACAAATACTTTACTTTATGATATTGACTTCAGTGGGTCCGCTAACCCTGCATCGATGCATTCCACTTTTACTTCGGTGATTTATATCACTGGGAGCTTTTCCCATGACAGGCATCATCACGTCCTGTCATTTCAGTCTGCTATAAATAGCGTCTGTGTCTTTCCATGTACGACCAATTATGCTGAAATATAGTGCATGCAGCATGAGCCTCCAGTTGAGCGTTTAAACAAGGTCCAGTAGCCCAGTTGAGTATAAATAAAATAATAATAATAAAAAAACACCTGCTGCAGCAACCGCGGCTAAGCCACAGCGGACGCCTGCACACCAAGGTCAGGCCAAAATATTTCACAAAAAGCCTTTAGCAATAACCACACAACCAGTAACTGCCATCAAAAAAAGAGAGAGCATGTTGAAACGCAGCATGTCGCAATCTGGCCCCATCTACTGTACAAAGCTGATCACTTTACCTGTGCATGGTGAGAAAGATAATTAAAGAGCGAAACAAGTGAAGAAAAACTGTTGAATCTTCGTCCATCCGAATTATTAAGCTGTGTCTGGGTTGCCATAGCAGCCTGACTCAGGTTTGCTTTGCGCTTGGTGCATCGTCAGCATATCCAGAACTATTTTAATCGTGTCTTTTCAGCTCGAAGCTGCATCCACAGTTGTTTCAAAATATTATTTATTTTAAAGGGGAATTACTGTTTTTTACAACCTGGACCTTATTTCTGGCATAAAATACAATCGTTTACTCACCAATGTAATTTTAATTTAGATTATGTTCAGATTTGCTTATATCCATATAGTGAAAGTGAATGGGGCACCGAAACGATATGTTATGTTATGATACGCTAGCGCTATTCCCTGTTGAATCCGTAGTTACCTGTTATCTATTATCTGTTATTCGCGAATGTGCATCGGTTTGTTGTTCTTTGTCCAGCTGTTCCTCTCTCTGCCTCCACATCCTCCTTTCAACGAACTCCATAACCGCCCACTCTGGCTCAAAACGATAAGGAAGTCATCATCCACAACCTCAGAATCAGAAAAATACTCTGCCATGTTGCAAAAATCTAGCCGTAGCAAATTGAGATGACAACACCCAGACCCCAGATGATGACAACAGGTAACTTTGGACTCAGCGGGGAATAGCACTAGTGTATCGTAACAAAATATTGGTGAACTGTGTTTCACGGCAGATAATGCATTATTTAGAGGCTGCATTTCCGTGCCCCATTCACTCCCACTATATGGATGCACGCAGATCTATTGTCCGAACAACTCCAAATGGCACCAAATTTCAAATGCAAATTTCAAAGTTTATTAGAGGATAACCCCTTGAGATTTATCACCTCGTCTTCCAGGGGGTCCTAAACACTGATACAATCAAACAGTACAACACAGTCACATAATGTAACACAAAACATACACTTAAGGTGCTCACATTGGCTCCAAATTGTATTTGATGCCAGAAATAAGGTCCAGGTTGTAAATAACAGTAATTCCCCTTTAACTTTAACACTATCCATATATTCCTTTATAGTATTCCATTGTGGGACTAACACAGAGACATACAAGGTCAGAATTAAGAAAGAAATGCAAATGAACCCAACCCGTGGCCTTCTTACAATGCAGCCGCACTGTTGACCTCAGTACCAAGAGACTATTCCTTCAGTTATAATCCAGAACTAAGCACCAAAGGAGCATTTTGGAACTTAGATTGACAGATTTACAGCATCACAGTTGCCCCTCGGGAGCCATTAAGAAAGACAGTTCTGTGTTTCTGCAATGAAAGGAATGAACATACTTGGCAGTTTCAATGGGGAAAGAACGTGCTGAACGGTCTGGATTTATTTTCTTACTTTTCCCTGAGACGTTTCGAGTTGTTTTCTGGGTCGTTGCTAAATCGCTGATTAAGATTCAAAAAATGTGTTTCTACTTCACAAGAATCTGCTGATTTGACACCACAGCTGTAGAAGTAGACTGTAGTGAAGCAACACTGTCTGCCACAGGTCATTTGCGATGACAGTAGCGCAGGTTTTAAAGGAAACGTAAGTGCACCCAGATTGCGTAAATGAAAAATGTTCATTCGCGAATTTGGTGTAAATTGACATTTACGGTTATGTTTGTGCACTGTCAGCATTCGGTTAAGATCCTTGAAAGATGGAGATCTGTGTTAATAGAGACAAAGTCCACAAAGTCCATTTATTTAAAATTAAAAAATGCTTTTGATGCCTTAAGTATGTAGAGGAGTGGAGGAGGTCAGGGTGGATGGACGGGTCAACAAAAACTTTGGATTTTAACATAGGAGGCAGCTGCTTTGTTCCTGTTTCCTACTCCCTCATCTTTCTGCCATGCCCATGATTGTTCCCAAAGTAGTGTGGTCAAGCTTTGATGTGCTGTTCTCAATACTGTTCACAAAAAAAAACGATCAGCCACAACATTAAAACCACTGACAGGTGACGTAAATAACATTCACCATCAATTGTGATAATTTAATGTTCTCCTGGGAAACTTTTGAGCCTGGCATTCATTCATTGGTGTGGATGTTACTTCGACATGTAGCACCCACCTAGACCAGACCAGACACCTCCACCTCATAGCAATGACACTCCTTGATGCCATCCTCAGCAGGATGCAGCATGACACAGAAAAAGGAACAACTCAATAAAAACAGGAAGAACAGCACAAGGTGTTGACCTGGCCTCCAAATTCACTAGATCCCAAACTGATCGAGTATCTGTGGGATGATCCACAGAGGCCCCTCCCCTCAAAGGCCCCCCATTAACAACATCCTGTTTCCAGACACCACAGGACACCCTCAGAAGACCCATGTCCATTCTCTGATGAGTGTTTTGGAGGCACAAGGGAGACCGACACAATATTAGGAAGGGGTCATAATGTTATGGATGACCAGTGTATATTGTTGTTTAATTTGGTGCATGAAGATCCAACATTTCTTTTAAATATATTTTATTTATTTCTCCCAGAACATGGAGGATCAGCTGTCTCCAAACACGAGGAGGAGTTTCAGCTTCTCATCTCTCCGTATCAAAAGTAAGATTGTGGATCTTACGGCACAAAATCACAGTGATGTCAAATGTCTCAATTTAGAGACTTTCCATTAAATATAGTGACAGCTGTGTCACTGCGACGATTTTTTCTGCAGAAAGGAATAACAGTCAAGACGAAGGCGGTTTCACCAGGAGGCGAGGGCTGCGGTCGTTTTCATCTGTCCGAGAGACCCAGAGAAGAGGTAAACGGTACACTGTGCTTTGATAGGAACCCAGTCAGTCAACTCCTTGTACTATCCTAAAGATGGCAGCTAAAAAAAACAAAACAAAACTAAACAAAAAAAACCTCATGTTTGTTTTTAATCTTCCAGATGAAGATGCCGTCTTCCAACCACACAGTTCACAGGAAACGTTAAAGACAGGTATGTCTGAGCGCAAAGATGAGACATTTCAAAATGTGTCCTGTGTGCAACTTAAAGCATTTGGTCTAAGTTAGCAGAAGGCAATGGTCTTTTTAAGTTCTCCCAAACTGCAGATGCTGCACATATTTGTATTGCATATATAAAGATACCAGACACATACGCAGTATAAATACACACTTATATGAATATACTGAAGACATTGCACATATGGTATTCTGGCACATGTACACAGAATCATCTCAGTCAACCCTCTCCATCACAGCCACTAGATGGAGCTGACAGACACTGAACGGAGACATCGTGTATGAGACGTCATCCAGCCTCTAACACTTACTCTGCATAATAATAGCAGGATCCAGTGAAATACGCGTGCATGCACATTATGTGTTGTGATCCAGCAGTTAGAGTTGATCTAGGAGCTTCAAGCAGAATAATTGCTGATATTACGTTTGCAATATCAGTTAATTTTCCTCTGCTTAATAACACAAGAAAGAGAACTTAAAAATATGATCTACTTCCAACAAGCACATAATGGACATTATGCAATCACAGTAAACTAAAATAACTCTGCGTATCTCTATTCTAAATTGTAGTAATTTGTTAATTTTAGTGTTATCTTCACAATATCTTTTATGTATCTGCCAGAGTCTGTGCATGGTTTACTACATAAACTGGACAATACTATATACTACAGTATGTTAACTTTAAACTTTTTTCTTTTTGGCATTAACTTGTCTCCATAGTGTCTGTCATTTTGTAAGAAGGGTAATTAGGTGATTAAGTCCTCTGGAATTTAAAAGGTCAAAGGTTAAAGGTGATGAATGCAAAGAGTACTCCGGTTTGCACGGCATGAATTTGAAGCTCGTTGCTTTGGCGTGACAGAACAAGAAGGTCGAGACCCCAGCAGAACTTGTTGCATATGGAACGACGTTTTTTGGGTCTAATGAAGTCGTACGGCGATCAGGTATAACATTATGACCACCTTCCTCATATTGTGTAAGTCTCCCTTGTGGTGACTCATCAGAGAATGGACATGGGCCTTCTGAGGGTGTCCTGTGATGAATGTTGGGGAGGGGCCTCTGTGGATCATCCCACAGATACTTGATCAGTTTGGGATCTAGTGAATGTGGAGGCCAGGTCAACACTTTGTGCTGTTCTTCGTGTTTTTTGGTAGTTGTTCCTTTTCTTGTGTGTGTCTGTGTCAGGCTGTAGCTTGTTAGGGATGGCTGCTGCCATCAAGGAGTGTCATTGCTATGGGGTGGGGGTGCCTGGTCTGGTCTAGGTGGGTGCTACATGTCTAATGATCAGAAGTTTGTCACAAGATGTTGTTTACTTCACCTGTGAGCAGTTTTAATGTCGTGGCTCATCGGTGTAAAGCTTCTTTTTACACGCAGGCACCTTGGTAGAAGGTGAAGTTTAACAGGCGGAAAGGCTTGAGCATTTGTCAGTGGGTGTGTCGAGTCAACTAGCCCCATCCAACACGATTTTTGGGAGGTTTATGTTGCCAGTCTGGTTATTTAATTACTTCTTTTTATAACTCCACGCACGGCAGCAAGATATATATTTCAAAACAAACGGTAGAGATCGACCGGAGGAAACAAAAAAAATGTAGGTCAACTTCGCGCGTGTGTGTGTGTGTTTTCCGAAAGTCCCTTGAACGCAGCACAGAGGGAAGCACCGTACGGGCACGCTCCACTACGCTGTGCCACCGCCGCCGCCGCTGTTTGGAGCTCTAACACGCGGAGCCACACGCCACGGAGCTCGGTGCTGTCAGGTGCTGTCGGTGTTCGGGGATGGAGACCGTTAAATGCCTCGGTGTCACCGAGTTAGCAGACGGGCACAGCTGAGGAGAACCGCGGCGCTTTTGTTTTGTTTGTTTGTGGAGTTTCGAAGCAGCCATGAGTGAAACTGTGACGAGGAGGAGAAAGGGACGAGGGCTGACGAACCTCAGGAGCAGATGGAGTGAGTAGGATGGCGGAGAACTTTTTTTTAATTTCGCTTTCGGTGTCTACACAAGTTGGACCTCGGTTTTAAAACTTAATAACCTAAAACTTTGCTTTAAAAGGCTTTTTTTTCGACAAGATTTTTTTTTTCTCTCGATAAAATAGTTTCTCTGTCGAAACTTGCCGCTTGAGCAGGTGTGCCCTCTTGTGTTTCAGGGATTATTCCCCTTTTTAAACCTGTACTTCTGCATTTATGGACGTTTCTTGTGTATTTTTTGCTGTAAACTGAAATAAAGTGAAACTTAAGGGAGCACACGTGCTTGCCGAATTAAAAATAACCCCATGAACTAACACAGTTATTAATAGTTAAGATTAGATGATATTTCTTGGACTCACTGTGTTTATATTATCAAACCTAAAACATAGATTTCCCATAGATTAAACTTAAAAGTGCTTCCATTTGATAAATGTTATTGCGGAATGTGGATTTAGCTATTGCCCAAGGAGCTGAGTCACACATTTCTTGTATAACAAACCCTCCCTGGGTGAATTTGAAAGTAAAACTGCTGTATTTTCTGATTTGCCACAGCAGTGTCCACATTTGGAGATGCAATCTGCAACGTTTGAACCAAATTCCCTCTGTTTTACTTTAAAGCACCTTCTTCTTCCCCGTCCTTTCTCAGAGAGCTGACATGTGTCCTGACATGTTGAGCGTCCCGAGGCTCTTACCTGGGACTGTTATTAACACCCATTGCCTTCAGCTGCAGTGCGGGATCACGAGTAGACGTGCAGGGCTTTGAAATCGACTTTCTCCTGCTGTAAAAACCATGCAAGCCAAGCGGCACGTAAAGACATAAAGTTCGACCTTAATGTGGGTTTTGTATGTGCGTGCTTGTGTGTGTGTGCAAGGTTGTGCAACGGAAAAACGTGGGGCGGGGGACGCTTGCCAGTTGCTGTTGACACAGTGCGCTGGAGCTGCAAAGTGCAAACACTTTTGTCCTTCTTGTAGTCGTCCTCTTGTAGACTCGGTGAAGGCTGCTGTCTGGGGCTGGTAGAGTGAAAGGGGAACTGGCACAGTTTGAATGTTGTTTTTTTGGTCTAGGAATGTTGCATCTACTGTACATGCCCACTCAGGTATCTCTAGCTCAACACATGAGTGAGTGACGAATGTGAAATATCTGTTTGTCATCGATCCAAACTTTGCAATAGATCCCGGATAGATACAGAGCAATCATAAAGCAGAGAACATCTCCATCTCTGATTAACAAACTCAGCACCACAATAAAATGATCAATAACAAGCCTTTAATTTCAATTAAATCAATAATAATCAGTAAAATATTATGGGTAAAACCCTGCAAGTACACCCCCACAATGCGTATGGCATAACCCAACAATGTCCCTACCAATCAAAGCATCGGAGAAAGATCTTTTATTTATTTCTGACATAGCAGTTCGGTCCCAGATCTCTTGAAATACACTGCCTGGACCAAACAAAAGGGTCAAACACTCTAATATTTCACTGGATCGCCTTTAGCTTTGGTTACAGCACACATGCTCTGTGGCATTGTGTCCACCAGCTTCTCCAATGTCACCAGATTTATCTCCATCCAGTGTTGCATTCATGTTTCACCTAGATCTTGTATTGATGATGAAAGACAAAGCCTTCTCCAGCACATCCCAAAGATAATCAATGGGGTTAAGGTCTGGACTCTGTGGAGGCCAATCCATCTGAGCCCCATGAATCCTGACATTGTCATCTTGGAATATGATCCATTGATGGAATAAGCTGCTCATTCAGTATATTCAGGTAGTCAGCTAATGAACCTAGACCCAGATCATAGCACTGCCCCATAGCACAGGCTTGTACAGTAGACACTAGGCATGATGGCTGCATCACTTCATCTGCCTCTCTTCTTACCCTGATGCCCCCATCACTCTGGAACAGGGGAAATCTGGACTCATCAGACCACATGACCTTCTTCCATGTCTCCAGAGTCCAATCTTTATGCTCCCTAGCAAACTGAAGCCTTTATTTCCAGTTATCTTCACTGATTAGTGGTTTTCTTAAGGCTACACAGCTGTTCAGTCCCAATCCCTTGAGTTCCCTTCACATTGTACGTGTGGAAATGTTCTTACTTTCACTATTAAACATAGCCCTTGCAATTGCTGTCAGGATCAGGATTTTTTTCCAGCTACTTTTCTTCCTGGAAGACGATGGTTCTCCACTCTACTTCCAGTTTCTAATAATGCCTTGGACAGTTTTTAACCCAGTTTTAGTAGTTTCTTCAATCTCCTTAGATGTTTCTCTGCTTGATGCCAATGATTTGACACTTCTCAAACAGACGACCACAGGATGTGTCTTTAGACATGGTTGTTGAAGAAATGAGAATTGCATCAGTTGAAAGATAATCACCCATGCAGTAATTATCCAATAGGAGGCTCCTACCTATTTGCTAAGTTAAATCCAGGTGACGACTTCATTTTTGGCCAGGCGGTGTACTTTCACAGTGACTAGCAGTTCATCTAATACAGTATCAGATAATGCAAAGGACGGGCATCATAGACTCTGTCAAATGCTTGCACTGAAAAGAAAGCTCCGTGCAGGCAGGTTTGGTTCTGTGTGGTTCCTATTTTATTTGGTAAACAGTTGCCAGAAACCGTAGCGTCCCAGCTGTCTGCTTACTTAAAGACCTGTCTACATTAATTCAGAACCCTGAGCCGGTCCTGCTTCCTAACTTCTTTAACACCTGCCAAGAAATTCTACTTTTCAATCTGGACGTTAAGAAATTCATTGCAGTTTCTTAATTTGCTTAACGTGTCCACATTTATGAGTGAAATTTTGCTCGCCCTTTGTAACTAAATCCCTGCACATCTTATCTGTTTGCACGTCAGATCACATGTCTGTCAGTCATTCCTGTTATACGTCTGCCGTCTGCAATATTTTAACCACATTTAATCTTTAAAGTGTGCTCCAGATCTTTGCTTTGGGTTACTTGACAGCTTCAACTGAAGCTGATAAGTAAATTTGACCCACTATTGCTGCCTGTTATTGAAGGATGTATTGAGAACCAGTCTTTCCTGTTAGGGTCATGTATTCTGTTATCTTGCATTGTTGGCCGTTTGCTTTGTTTTTCTTTTGTTTGCTCTGCTTCTGACATCTGCGCCCTTTCTCGCCCTTTCTCTCCTCCTCTGCCGTTTCGTCCTAATAGCTGGTGTTGAGTATAAAGTGTTTGCTTTCCCGCGTACCAACCCGTTACGCGTTGTCCTAAAACGCACTTTTCTGAAACCTGGTTAAAAAAATCACAAACGAAGCTCTTGAGTCTTAGTGTGGACGGGGGAAAACGGGTAAATGCGTTTCGATGATGTCATGGCCACACCCCTGGAGCAGCCTTCCACCTCTTATATCCCTTGAGACGTCTCATAACAACATCACCAACAATGGTGGACTACATGCTCGTGTTCCTGCTGGAGAAGATATTGAGCCTATTATGGTTACTAGGGCTAAATATCATTTCTCCTTGAGTTTGGTTTCTTCTAAAGCTGATTTGTAAACAGCGCTCAAGCTTTATGCGCATGCTCCGCCTCTTCCTCTACGTTTGTGGTGAATTTCTGGAAACAGCGCCACCTATAGGCCTGGAGTATGAAGTAGCGACATGTTGAGACGGATCCGTGTGGACGCAGATATTCTTGAAATTATGCCAGGGAAAACAGAGGGGGAAAAGATGGTTTTGGTACATGTGGACGAGGCCTAAGTAAAGTGACGTTGGTGGTGGCTGTATTAGCTAATTTGAATTCCAGGGACGAGAGTCACACTCAGCTGTTAGTGGTAAGCCAGCTGGTCTGTGTTATCCAGGTGAGCTGCCCAAAGGTAACATCATCTCTGATGTTGCTGGGAAACAGAGTCAGTACAAACAGATTGGGTCATGCAGACGCTAACCATCTGATGGTTAAATCAGACCCTGCTCTTACATATATATTTTAGTATTTCTTTATTCTGTTTAGTTGTAGGACGTCTTATTATATAAGTTGTGATACATGCATGATGCTCCCTGATAGACCTGAGCAGACCTAAGGAGATCCAAGAACCAGTTGGCTGCTACCTCCGTTCTAGTTTCTCCTCTTTGCGCTCCCCCTGACTCGTTGCAAGCATCTGCGCTTGGCGACAAAGAATCTGGAGCTCCTTATTTGCAGCTCTGTCCCCAACACAGCCCCAAGCCACGCCGCTGCATTCTTCTATCCCCCGTCTGCTGCGATCCTCTGTGTTAGGACACGTTGGACGGCATCCAGAAAGGGCCACAGATCTGAGAGGTGTCACGAAACCGGCAAACCTAATCTCGGGATGTCTGCAGCAGGAAAGGAACTATCTTGGACCCCTTAGAGCCAAGTGCACCCTTCCACACCCTGCTTACAGACGTTTTCAGCAGATTTTACAGGGACGTGAAGAAGGTTTTCCGCGACTAGCCAAGCTTTGCTCATATATCTGTAACCTATTTTTTTTAATGTACCACTCCCCTGAGGAACAAGTTTATGCTCACGTCACCCACCACCACCGCTGCGCTGCTGACAGGGGCTGCAGCCCAGAGCAACGTTGCGCTTCTATCGACTGCTATGACCGCAAAGTCTAAGCTAGCCACATAGCCATTGGTTTGGCTTCACAGGTCGTGCTGAATCTAACAACATATTCAGTCGTAGCCTTGTCCATAGTTATGGCAGGCGGCGTTGTCTTGCCTTCATGTGTGGCTTCACGTGTCTTTTGCTTTCCACTGAAATCCGTCAAGAGCCACTGGATGGTTTAACATCCCCCAGTGGGTTATTTCGTGCCAGTCTTCCCTAACCGCTTTGGCTCATCTGCAGAACTGAAAAGCGTTTCAAGTCTCACCTTGTGTTTTCTCCTCCCCCTCCTCCGCCACAACATCCTCCTCAAAGTGCTTCGGTCTAGCGAGTCCCATGTCGCAGCAGAAACAAGCAAAAGCAAGAAGCCATCCACTTCCTCTAAAGAACGGTTTCCTTTCTCTCTCTGTCTGCTTTGCAAACAGTATTCTATCTAAACAGAGGGAGAGGTTACGGGCTCAGATCTCCTGGATGAGGAGAAACCTAGCTTCTTGGTCCCAGCAGGAACCGAATGGATTCCATTCCAGGTGTTTTTCCGGTTCTGGACATTTGTTGACGTCAAGCGATGGACAATACCAGTCCTTTGCAAATAAAATACCTGTGCTTCTCCTTCTAATAGTACAGTATTGTGACTCGCGGGGGGTTGCAGATGCACTGCCAGACTGGAGGGCTGTAGATGATGTAGATGCTTCAGATTAGTCATTTAACTCAAACCTGAGCAGAAGTTCGTTTCGACAGAGCGCTACAAACACCTGTGACGTTGTGTGTCTTTTAAAGCAGCAGTGGCAATGCTGTTGTGTAGTTCTGGTACCGAGCATAATTTTTAACTAACGACGTGCTTCTTTTATTTATTTCTCTTTCTCCCAATAGGTGCCATCCCGTCGGTGGACGATGATGGAGGACAAGGGCCCTTCAAAAGGTTCAGTGCCATGTGGTCCTCCTTCCGCAGAGGCAAAGGAGACAGTGAGTATTATAATGTGGAAAAAAACAAGATGTTTAAGAGAATTTAGAGTTAGTCTTGATTTATAATGAGACTAAGTACCTTTTGCAGGACCCTAGGGGCTCAGGATAAATAAAGAAGGGTGGGCATGGACAGATGAGAAGAAACGCTGGGCCCAGATTAACGCACGGCTGGGATTTGTCCCTCTGGGCTACCTCTGCTAATACCAAATTTGGATGACGTCGTCCGTTCTTGCACAATAATCAATGAGAGAGACAACTCTGTAAACAACTATTTCAAATTGCGTGCCAGATTGAAATCGGAGAGAGAATAAGTTTCTCCATATGCGCGTGTGACGAAACCTGATTTCAACATCTTTCCAGGATTTCAGAGCAATTATTTTCTACAAATAAATGTGCTGAAGTTTTCAGGTCACTGTTTACAAAAAGCTAAGTTTCAGATTTGCAGAACTGCAGTTTTGTAGCTTTTCAACTGTCGATGGCACGATATTAAGCTTCTTAAGCTTTAAAGTGACAACAACAAACATTTCTGCCACAGTTCTCGTGAGGACGCCCTTACCGGTAATTCTGGGGTCAACAGAGCAACTGTTCAAATAAATAAGTCAGGCAATGATTGTTGTTAACCTAGCGGAAAGGTGCTTTCCCTGTTGATGAAATGTTTTTTTTTCCATCATCGTGGCCTGAGTTGAACTAAACATGGCTGCAAAAAAAAAAGGAAAAAGCATCATTGCAAAATTGTCTATGGCACAACAACTGTTTCATCTTTAGTATCGTGTTTCCCTGATCACTGGCAACAAAACTCCTGACAGTTAGTAGCTCTGTTTACCTGCTATTCTAATTCGGATTACGGCTGGAACTATTTAACTGCATAAAGAGAAAGGCCGGTCCATCATTACATTACGACCATGAACTTCAGTCAGTTTGAGAACTTCCTGGGGGAGCAAATCCTGGGGAGGAAGGCACAGTGGAGGCGGTTTCTGCAGCATCTGCTCTCAAACTAGCAGGTTCAAGGACAGTTTTGATCCAGAACTTTATTCTGCTTCTATATATTTCTCGCCACATATCGCATTGCTTCTATGACGTCTAGTTGGCTCCATGCACCGTGAATTTCATTACTGGAATCTTTAATCTTGAGACGCTGTCTAATACAACATCACAATCTTAACAATGCAAATCTGCTTCTCACACAACTATGTTTTGTCCAGATAACAGTGACGCAAGAAGACAAATGCCAAATATGTCATTCTGTGATGTCAGTGATTGTTTGTTAACCGATTAGTTGTCGTTAGAGTTGTCACGATACCAAAATGAGTAATCACGATACTATACCAGACAAAGTATCATGGTTCCGGGTATTATCGCGATACTGCAGCCTTTTTATTATTATTATTATTATTGTTGTGAACTGCAATGTATTTGTACAAGTATAATGTTGAGCAAAATGAGTGGTGCCAGTGGCGAAGAAGCCATTGCTCGGGCCCGGTGCTTCTGCCGTGGTGATTGTGTTGTCTCGTGTTTGTGACTGTAAGCTGTGTGCGCATCTTGGCGGGACAGAACTTGTTGTTTGTTTTGAAGCGAATTTCTATTAAACTGGAGCTGTCTCGTTCTGCCGGCAGAAACACACGAACAGCTAACAGACGGGTGGACCCAGCGCGCAGAAACAACCTATCATATCCCATCACCAGTAACAGGCAAACAGCCAATCATTCAGCAGCTGTGTAGTTCGGTTGCAGTAGTTGTCATGTGGGTTTGTTTAGAAGGGAGTAGCATGCGTTGAGAAGCCTGGAGGAAAGTAGAGCCAGCTGATATGTAGCGGAAACTGGCAACCAGTAGTATAGTAACCCACGGTAGTACCGTCTTGTAGAATTTCAAATATAGTAGGAACCGTTACGATTGGATACCGCGGGGGTTACCGTGCACCAACTCTAGTTCATGTATTAGAAGTGTAGTAACTGTCCATCTGGAATGAACTTTGTTTCCCGTTTAGGAGCCAAAGACTCTGAGCATGCTGAGGAAGACGACCCAGCTGTGGCTGACACGTCCCGGCAGCACCGCTACGTCAGCGGGCAGTACTTCTTTGAGTACCTGGTGGTGGTCAGCCTCAAGAAGGCTGGGCAACAGCTACGAACCTCAAATCACCTACCAGTTTCCAAAGGTCAGTCAGTCTGATGCTGTGTTATGTCCGTGCACAAGATAATATGTGCTTTTAAAGAGACCTCCCGCTCCAGTTAATTGCTTGAGTAGGTCTACCTTTATGTTTTGTTTCTAGCTGGGATCAAGGTGTGAATGGAAGTGAAACTTTTTGGGGAGACCATGTTTTAATTGGCTGGTCAGTCCACTTGTTTTAGAGACAGATTTGACAAATTTACAGACTTTCTGTGCACCTTTTCGAAAGAGGGGGAAAATAAGATCATGCTTAGTTGGGGCTTCAATGAACTAGTGAATTATCAACTAAATAATCTTCTATCCATCACCAGGCGAGTGGTATTAATGGAGTTTTCTTCTCGTCATTCTGCTGCAGATTTTTGTAGTATTGAGTTGTGGATTATAGATGGAAATTTTTATTTGCAATTCATATAGAATATAATGAAACTGAATTTGCAGCATCATTTCAGATAGCAGCACATGATTGATATAAAAGCCCTTAAAGGCATCAAATAAATAGATAAACACGTAAATAAATAGATGGTCTGAAGTGTTTGTTTTGTTGCTGAAACTATTCTTTGTTGATTTGAGTTTATTGTCAAATCTTCTGGTACCTGGAAGCAACTCACGAACTTGACGAGGATTTTATTCTGACCGTGGCTGTGTACAAATGTAACGTGTAAATGTGAAAGAGTCATGACATAATAGACTTTTTAAACAGCCTGTAAATGGCTCTTACTTAATGTGTGACCACATCCATTGTTTTCTACATTAGAGGAAGCTCCAGCGTCTGTCACAACTATTTGTCACTATAAAAGTGTCGCTATAAAGTGATGTGTATTACTGTTTGTGTCTATTAAATATAGACGTGCAGCTTTCCAGGTGATTTAAACGTTCATTTTAAAGTTGAGCTGCTGCCCACACAAGTCATTCAATAGCTAAAGTATTAGTCGTCCCGCACGCTGCGCTCAGCTGACTGGAATATTGGGCACGGCCACTTGAAGTTTAGCAGAATTTAAGAGCTTCGTTAAACGTGGGAGAGCGACGGCTGCGTATGTAGAGTGTGTATCTAAGAAAACAGATGGTTTGAAGGACATGTGTTTACTTTCAGAGAGACGGCATGGTGCGTTCGCAGAGGAGGAGGAAGAGAAGACGCTGAAAGCGATCACTCTCTTTTGTTCCCAGAGGGCATTAACTGGGCTCCTTTGACTGAATACCACAGGTACAACACATCAATCAGCTGTTCATTAACCCAGTAACTTGTAGTCAAGCATTCATTGTTCTGTGAAGACGGATTTAACGAGACATGAGGGCGTTGTACATCTCTACAAAAGCTAAAGCAAAGGCAGTCCCTTTAACTTGAATGGTATCCTCTTTTTTCCATGATTAGTTGTTCTCTAACAACATGTCAGTGACCAGAAACTCTCCAGACTCGACGTGTAGAGTGGGGTGAAACCTTTTGGAGGAGGTGTTGAGGCTGGTTTAAGTGGCTGATAAGTGGTTGCCTCAGTACATCCAGGTTTCTGTAACTTTTACATAGATGGCATAGGTTTCTTCTCTTTCAAAGCTTAAAGAAGATTAAAACGTGTACGCTGTTGTCTTGGCCGTTCTTTAAAGGGAACTATTGTTTTTTACAACCTGGATCTTATTTCTGGGCATAAATCATTTACTCACCCATATAACTTTTGTGTAATTCGACTGATTGGGACATAATTGGATCAGTGTATATCCATATAATGGGAGTGAATGGGGCACCGAAATGCCGCCTCTAATAACGCATTATCTGCCACGAAAGTCATTTCACAAATATTTTGTTATCGTACGCCAGTGCTATTCTCCGTTGAGTCCGGAGTTACCGGTTAGCATCATCATCCAGGGTCTGTAGATTGACCTACAGACCCTTGATGATGTCATCTGATCTGGATGATGTCATCTCTGAGCGCCACACAAGATGGTCAATTTGTTCACCTGTAATTTGCTACAGCTAAGGTTCGTCCACAACCTCAGAATCGGAAAAATATTCAGCCATGTTGTAAAAAACTAGCAGCAGCAAATTACAGGTAAACAAGCCAACCATCGCGGGTGGCGCTTAGAGATGACATCATCCAGGTTAGACGACATCATCCGGGGTTAGTAGGTCAATCTACAGACCAGGTGATGATAACAGTTAACTCTGGACTCAACGGGGAGTAGCACTAGAGTACGATAACAAAATATTTGTGAAATGAAGCGTTTCATGGCAGATAATGTGTTATTTAGAGGCTGCGTTTCGGTGCCCCCATTCACTCCAATTATATGGACAGATCTAAATATCTCCCAAACAACTGCAAAATTACACAAAGTTATATGGTTGAGTAACGATCGTTGTTATGTCAGAAATAAGGTCCAGGTTGTAAAAAAACAGTAGTTCCCCTTTTTATTGTGGAAACAGAGGATACTATCCAGGTTGATCAACATCCTTTAATTGCAGAGTATTTGGTAGTTGAGCAACCGTTGTCATGTGAGTTTCATGGTCAGTGGGGAACTTCTTCAAGAAAACTTGTTTGTTTATTTATTTTTTAGACTAAACAAACTCAGGATAGCTGAGAATCTTCACACGTTTATTGTACACCAGCCGAAATGACTTGTTCTCAGGTGTTTTCTTTCTTTGTTCCAGTGAGACCTTCTCCTTTGTTCTGACTGAGATTGACGGCAGCAGAAGAAATGGGTACTGCCGGCGGTTACTGGTTAGTGTGTTGACACAAACTGTCTCCTGTGTTTGTTAGGAAATAATATTTTTTTTCAATGTTTGTTCAACATCATTTAATTTGACGGTCTAATCCTCAGCCATCGGGGAAAGGAGCTCGTCCGCCTGAGGCTTACTGCATCATCAGCTCGCTCGCTTGTTTCGGCCTCTTCTCAAAGGTGAGTTCAGGATTTTAAATCTTTCAGTTCATCTTGATGGTGTAACTGAAGCTTGTTCTGCAGTCCGAGGAGCAAGAAATTTGTTCTTGATTCTAGGGCTGCAAGAACAAAGTTCTTACTGCCCCAGGTCATTTATACTTCACGAGAAACTCAGGTGCAGAACTCTGGGGACGACCTATAGGCCCCTCCCACTCAGCATACGTCACACGCACTAAGAACTTTGCAGGAGATGGACGACGAGATGCGCTTTTCGGTTTCGGATATTTCGGCTAGTTGTTTTGGCGACCGTGTCCGTCGATCATGCCGTTCCTTCAGCATGCTTCCACACACAGTATCCTGATCTCTACCCAGGAGCGATTAGCGTCACGCTGAAACTATTAGCATCTGGGAGCTAGCAGCATTTCCAATTTTCCGCACTAGCCACGCCCACTTCCAATTTATGACCAATCACAGAATAGCAATGCCGGAGATCTTGGTGGTGTGAACACAAGCAATCGCACACATTCCTGGAGCAAATCAACCGAGCCGAGCCCGGTTAGCGAGGGTGGTCTCGTCCGCTCGCGCTCTCTTCCCCCCTGCAGTGAAATTACAGTGTGAACGCACGTTGCCGTCTCATCATATTTACACAAACTTTTTTCTAGCCTGGATACTCAATCAAACTGTGTGTGTTTATATACAGAACCACTGGTACATTGAACAACAGAACAAATCATAACAGTTTGCAGGCACGTAGCGTTGAGGTCTCAGCGCTTCCTTCGTGTGACCTGTAAACACAAACCAAATCAAGGTTCAATGCATCACAGTGTCAGTTTGTATCAGGACTAGATTAGTTTAAGAACACCTGTTAAAGGACGTTATATTCACTGAAGGTTGAATCTGTACAGCAGTGTGTATTCTGTTGAAATTAAAGCAAATATTGTAAAATAAATGTTTCCAAAGTTCAGGAATTAACACATTATGACTAATTTTATTGCGATGTCCCACTGGACGCAAACATAAATGCAACATGGCTTTTCAAATGTAAACACTGTCTGTGCAAAATAAGTTACTGAAAAAAGTGCCATTCATTTATTTTTTGAGTTTTTAGAGAAAGTTTTGCCTCAAACAACACTACAGACAATATCAAAACAAGGAAGACAAATGTAGCGTATAACTCTGCATGATTCTTCTTGAGGTGGGTGATCAAATTTGATGTATTAAAGGAAGACGCCTTGTTTCCTCCTCTCATAACCACCTTTGCTTTGCAGTCATTGCAAATTGCAAATTTACTGTTAGTAGGTGACACTTGGAAATACTTCCAAACCATGGACATCTCATACACCGGACGAGCTAGCTTGTTAGCCACGGTTAGCAACCTACGAGACTAGCGTGTTGTTGTTGTTATATGTCACGCGCCTGTTAACATCCCATGCTGCGTTCATGCAGACTCGGAAATGCTGAGCCTACAGAACAAATATCGGTTAAAAAACCCAATACCGATAATTCCATATATATAACTCGGTATCGCCGATATTATCGGACATCCCTACTTCTTACACCTTAAAGTATTTCTAATGCTGTGTAGTTTAATCTTAATACTAAGTTTTTACCATTTATAACAAACCAGTGGTAGCTAGTAGTTTTTAAGAAGCCTTTGATGAGTAAACACATCCGATAGCTGCTTCTATGGAAGGTAATCTGATGTTTGTCAGTTCCTGGAGGCTGCACAAAGGAAAAGTACTCACAACACGAGAATCGCGCTGCATATCTACGGCCCGTAACGAGCAGATTAGACGCCCACGCAGCGGGTGTGAAAGTAATGCAGCTGTGTCATGGCTGTGCGTTCTCTCCCGTGTGTGCAGATATTTGACGAGGTGGAGAGGCGGCGGCAGAAATCCATGGCCATGATCTACCCATTCATGCAGAAGCTGAGAGAGGCTCCATTCCCCGCTCCTGGAAACACAGTGGAGATCGAGAGTTTCATTCCTGAATCGGGCACTGAGGTCAGAGCAAGAAGAAAGAAAAACGTGTCCTCTCGCTCAGAGCTTTCAAAACTCTTTTGTTTGTCTTTGTGTTGTTTTTTGTTTTGTCTTCTTCTAATGAATTTGACTGCAGATTAGTTAAAAGTTGTTTTTGGCCTTTTTAAAGGTTCGGAAGGTCTTTCCTGAAAGATACAGAAAGTGTTTCCTTCCTCCTGCTGTTAGGCTTCACTACGAACACTAATATGTGCAATATTATTACAAACACAAGCTGTAATTGTAGCTATGCAACAGTCTTGCACAATATCTGATGATTTAATTCAATCTGCTCTGCTCCTTAAGGCCACAATAAGCTGACAGACAGCTGTTGTAGACGGAGTCGGTGCGGGAGATAACCGATCAGCTTGTAAACGTGAGCGCACGAGACGAAAACAGGAAGTAAACAACATGGTCCAAACTAGTTTTTCATCTTCATGTCATTTGATTTTTCAGATGCCGCAGATATATTTTTTTACAAAGGCACGATCACTGATAATAAATGACAACCGTAGGCCGACACGATTCAGTCGAGCCCAGCTCTGTACGACAGGTTGCTAGCCTTCCTAGCCTCCTTCCAGCTAATAGCGGCTCCTCTGGTTTCCCGGTATTTTTGCACGGGCTCTGGACATATGTGCCTGCAGGCTATTGGCTGTAGCCTTTTGATGTGTTCAGGTGCAACTGTTTGGCTAATACACAGCCGACTAGAGGTTACGTCACACCAGCCTTTGTATTTTTTTTTAGTGGCCGCCTGCTTTACTCTTCAGCTCGTGTCACCCCCCCCCCTGCAGAATTTCAAGATTTGCAAGTTAGTTTTTTATAAATGCAAAACACACTTGATTTTTTATTGTAGCTTATATTTATTTTTGCAAAAACTTGCAATTCCCTCTCCTGTGCACGTCTCCCTGATGAATGGCACGGTCGCTTACGTGCAACTGCAGGTTGCCGGGTTGGAGGAATCTGAATGTTGTGTGTGTTTGTGTATGAAACCAAACAGCAGCTCACAGTATCTGGCTGTGCAGGTAGTCGGCTTAGCACCATTTGAAAAATGCATAAACACAAGAGGGAGAGGGACATTAAGCACACAGACGGGAGCTAGAGGAGCGGGGGCTGTTGACAGGGCGGCCTTAATGTTAAACTCAAAGGAGATGTGATCGTCAGAAGTGATAAAAAAAAAGAAAAAGCAATGTAATGACACCTACCCATGGAGCAGCATGCGCTCTGCATATCCTGCAGGTGGGTGGGTGTGTTTGCGCGGCGCTGTGTCTGAACTTGCTCTAATCAGGCAGCGTTTACCTTCCTGCAGCAACACTTCTCCTATCAGCTCAGACGCCGTGTTTCAACAGCTCGTAGTCGCTGAAGGCTGGTCATTGTTTGCGCTAGCTACTGTGACCAGCCCTCAGGGTTAAAGCAGGACAGAGTCATGCTCCCGTGGCTTTGCATGGTGGCAGAAAGGCTGCTCTTCTAAATATGTACATAAGAGACGAGGAAATAAGTTATGAAAGCAATAAAAACCAACCCCTATTCACTTTACTGCCTAATTACGTTTTAGTGCCTGGAGAGGAAGACGGCGCTGCAGAGAGCGTCAACAGTGTTATGTTGTCGAGTGATGCTCTTTCCACTGTTTACATATTTTCTGACATTGCTTACTGTCCACTAGATCATTCGTCTGACCCGGCCGCTGGATTCCTGGCTGGAACACGTCAACTTTGCCACTCTGTTTAGTTGCCTGACAGACGAGGAGGTGTTGCTGGTGTTCGCCGCAGCCGTGCTGGAGAGGCGGATCTGTTTTGTCGCAGACGAACTGAGGTATATGACGTTAACGGTTGCACTCGAATACGGAGCGATGCCATGGAGACAAAGAAAGAAAAGAGAGAGAGAGGGAGTACTGTTACAGCAGTCACTTATAATCGGTTATATCCGATGGATGCTTGTGCCTACGGTTTGTATTTATTGTAAAAAGGAAGATTTCCTTGCTAAACCTTGGCTTGTGAAGTAGATCATACTCTCCGTCTAGAGGCTGCTGGGAAGATGTGACTTTTATGTGTTGCTCTTTGCTTAGATTATTTCAAGTACACAAAATGTTTCCTAAAGTTGTCCAGTTCTCGTTGTAAACAAACTAAGGTATGGGACTGCTCTGTTAGCTCCTGCACACTAACACCATTAACCTTCTTTACCATTAAATGAGTGTAATTTCAGTCTGGTTTTGTTGATTGGTTGGTAACATACACAGATCAGCCACAACATTAAAACCACTGACAGGAGAAGTGAATAACATTGACCATGGTGTTGATAATTTAATGTTCTGCTGGGAAACTTTTGACCTGGCATTCATTGGTGTGGATGTTACTTAGACATGTAGCATCCGCCTCGACAACCCAGTGACACACCTTGATCCCCAGCACAGCACACACACACAAACGCTTTAGGGACAACTAGGGTTGGGCGGCGATGAGTAAAATCTTATGTTATGGTAACGGTATATCGCAGTATGGTTTTTTCCCCCTTGTAAATTCAATTAATGGCTTAAAATACTGTACATTTATATTTTCCTCTTTTATTTTTATTTGCTCACAGCAGCAAAACGTTATTTTAAAGAAAATATAATAATATAATACTGCTTCACATGTTTAAGTTTAAATAGTGGAAGAGGTTACTGGTGTTTCACCTCTAGTGGCAATAGTCGCGCGTCACTCTTTGCAAAGTATCACTTTTTATTCGTTGTCGGATTTTCTAAATCCGAAAAAGTTCCACCCAACAGCCCCTTTTCGATAAGATAAGATAGATAGATAGGACTTTATTCATCCCTGTGGGGAAATTAGGGCGTTACAGCGGCGGGAAACAACAGTGCAAGATGCAGAAGATACAAAAAGAATAGAATGAAAAAATAAAAAATAGGATACGGCAGACAAATATGTTATGTACATAAAATATTTACATATTGCATCAGAGAGTTCTGAACGAGTTCCTCCTCCTCTTCGTCGTGGGTGGGTCAGGCTGCCTCTGTTTCCTCGCGACGTTCACTCTCCGCCTCCGCCTTGATTGCTATCACTCAGGTAAAGCTGTTTCTTCTTCATCGTGCTCATGCAACCAGGCCAAGCAGTCTGCTGCAACGCCTACAGCGCCCCGTTTGTTGAGGAGGTGTAATTACAGTGACTCAGAGAGATGCTGAAGACATATACCGTCATACCGCCCAACCCTAGGGACAACTAAACAAAACATGAAGAACATCTCAAGGTGTTGACCTGGTCTCCAAATTCACTAGATCCCAAACTGATCAAGTATCTGAGATGATCACAGAGGACCCTCCCCTCAACATCCTGTTGCCAAACACCACAGGACACCCTCAGAAGACCCATGTCCATTCTCTGATGAGTCACAACTGTTTTGGAGGCAACAAGGGAGACCTACACATATTAGGAAGCTTAGATTTAGTCTTTTCTCCATCGATCATTGAGCAACTGTGATCTGATTTTATGCTGCACGCTGCACGAGTCTGCAAAGAGCAGGCACAGTGAAAACAGTTGGAAAGTTCACTGGAAAAAAATGCTTTGTATCTTTTGCGTGAATGTGACGACGCGTGTGATAAAAGTCAATTTTTTTTGCCTGTTAAATGGTTTTAACGTGAAGCTGAAACGAAATTTTACGTTAGTCGTAGGTCTGGGACAATGCTGAGACCTCAACTGAACAGGCGTTTCATTTATTTCAATGCAAAGCTTTAAGATCGTCAACTAATGCTTTAAACTTGCAGTGCTTCTTATTTCGTATTTTTTTCCCTCTGATTTTTTGTTGCTGCAAAAAACTGAAGTAAACAAAGAGAACTTTTGTGTTTGTTTATTCAGATAAATTTGCCGATATTACATCTGTGTGCACTGCTAGATAACCAGAGTCCATCTGTTCTGAAGTGCTTCCTGTTAATGTGTTGAGACTCTGGACTTGTCCAGTGTCCCGCTGTGTTGAAAACCAGGGATTTGTCACAGTCTGATCTCCTGATGCCCCGTCTCCCGTCTCTCCGCAGCACATTATCTCAGGTCATTCATGCAGTAGCGGCCCTCCTCTACCCTTTCACATGGCAGCACACCTTTATCTCCATTGTCCCGGAAATCCTTATTGACGTAGTAATGGCACCCACCCCCTACCTGCTGGGAGTCCAGAAGCGTCTGCTGGACTTGGTCACTGACCAGAGTGATGTAAGTAATCAAAGGGGGGGGCAGATAAAAAGCTGGGTTTGTGAATTTAGATACTAGTGAATTAATATTTACCCTTTTCCTTGTGTCGTACAGCTGCTGGTGGTCGATTTGTCTACCAATAAAACGGAGACCTTCATTGTATCGGTAAGAATCTTTTAGTTATAAGTTATAATTATGAAAGTAAGAACCTCAAGTTAAAACATTTCTCCTTTCAGATTGGTGATGAAGCCTCTATTCTGCCCCCAAAGCTCCACAATGAAATACTGGAGGGACTAAGCAACAGACAAAAAGGACTGAGTGAGTGACCCAAAATCAGATTCTTCTTATAGTTGCGATAATGTTTTATATCAGTTTGGAACACAAATAAAAATGTGGTCCGGTATTTTCTGACAGCGGGGGAGGAGCTGAACAGGGTGGTGTCGGAAGCCTTCCTCCACTTCTTCGTGAAGACCGTGGGCCACTACGCCTCGTACATGAAAAAGACCGGAGATGAGCTGGTTTTTGACAAAAGGCGTTTCTACAAGGCCATCGAGTCCAAGACCACGCGGCACTTTGTGAAGAAGTTCCTCCAGACACAGATGTTTGACCTCTTTATCCAGGAGGTGGAGCAGCAGCAGCCTGGGCCGCAGCAAGGTGAGCACTGGGAGCGCTCGCATACGCGTGATCCAGCCGCAGATTTATGGTAGTGACGTGATGCGTCTGGGTCTAAGCACAGAAACGCCAAACCATTAAACATTTTAATAACTATATATCTACCGGACT
>SRSE01000489.1:0-63328 GCA_005024645.1 Planiliza haematocheilus
CGAGAGAAGCGATATTTGTACACACAGCATATTTACCTGCAAAACTGGAGAAATTACACCAATTCTGCCTCTCATTAGGCTATGTGAGGCAACTGATAAAATGATATTGAGCCAGGGTGGAGCTCAGCCCGGCTGTTCTGAGCAGAAATGACCAAATCGCTTTATCTCGCCAGCAGAGACGCATTCGTGCACACAAGACATTACCTGCAAAACTGGCAAAATTACACCAGCTCTGCCTCTCATTATGCTATATGTGACACAACAGGCAGTCTGGAGTCTGATCAGGACCTGTCTGCTTGAGCTGCAGTGCGCTGAGCCAGCTGGGGGGGACCGTGAAAAATCAGCGGCATGTCTGACCAGCACAAGCCGAGGAAGGCGCTCCGTGGTCGGCTGCGTGTAAAAAATGGTTGGACTAGCAGGGGCGCGAAGAGAGGAGGCAGAGGGAAATTTTCTAAGTGTAGTTTTTCACCGGTTTTCAGCCAGCCAGACTGTTTTTTGGAGATTTTGGTTGGAGGAGCAGCAGCGCTCTGTGGATTTTAGACGGAGACCGCCGGCGCGGAAAACGAGCTGGAGCGCTCGTCAAGCTGCGACAGCGGGGATTGCGCACCGCTCTCCCGTCCATACACTTGGGAACGTCCCGCTCTCTGGCTAACAAAATGGTGGAACTGCTTCTTCTCCTAACAAGAACTCAGACTTTTGCCGTTCAGCCGCCCTGTGCTTCACTGAAACCTGGCTCAGCGAACACATCCCGGACAGCGCACTACGGCTGCCGGGCTTCCAGCTGTTCCGTGCGGACCGCTGCACGGAACTGTCTGGGAAGTCAAAGGGTGGAGGAACGTGCTTCTACATTAACGAAGGTTGGTGTACAGATGTCACAGTGCTAAAGAAGTTATGCAGCCCTCACTTGGAATCACTCTTCATAAACTGTAGACCATTTTATTCACCGCGGGAGTTCGCATCGTTTGTGCTGGTCGGTGTGTACATTCCACCGCAGGCGTGCGTAACGGAGGCGTTACATCACCTCGCCGACCAGATTACAGACGTGGAGAAAACACACCCGGACTCTCTCTGCTAATCATTCTCGGGGATTTTAACAGAGCAAATCTAAAGGTCGAAATGCCAAAATATAGACAGCACGTGACGTGTCCCACCAGGGACATGAACACTCTGGACCACTGCTACACCACAATAAAGGACGCATATCGCTCTGTCCCCCGTGCTGCTTTGGGACTTTCTGACCACTGCCTGGTCCACCTCATCCCATCCTACAGGCAAAAGCTGAAATCTGCTAAGCCTGCAGTGAAAACTGTGAAGAGATGGACAGACGAGTCAAAGATGCAGTTACAGGCCTGCTTTGACTGGTTGAACTTTCTGCGCCAGCTCAGAAAGTTCAACCTGCCTCAGGAGCTGCTGATCATATTCTACACTGCAATAGTCCAGTCTGTCCTGACCACGTCCATCACTGTCTGGTTTGGATCCTCCACCAGGCATGACAGGGACAGACTGCAGAGAACAGTCAGGGCTGCAGAGAGGATCATTGGCACCGATCTTCCCTCCATCCAGGACCTGTACCGGTCCCGGGTCAGGAAGCGGGCCAGGAAAATCTCCACAGACCCCTCACACCCTGGTCACAAACTGTTAAGACTCCTCCCCTCAGGCCGGCGTTACAGAGCACTGTACGCCAAAACCACCCGCCACAAGGACAGTTTTTTCCCCCGGGCTGTCGCTCTGATGAACTCTGAGCAGTCACAGAGCGAGAGACCATCCACATGAACAATAAACAATGACTCTGCCCTGTAAATATTCACTGTACAATAACCCCGGTGTATATATTACCTATATTTTATATGTACAGATTGAGATTTATTTTATTGTGTTTTATTTTATTCTTATTTCGCTATTTAAGTTTGTACTGTACCAGAGAGTAAAAGTTACCAGAGTCAAATTCCTTGTATGTGCACATACTTGGCCAATAAAGCTGATTCTGATTCTGATTCTGTAGAGGGTGGTTGGACTACCAGGGGAGCGAAGAGAGGAGGCAGAGGGAAATATTCTAAGTGTAGAGGGTGGTTGGACTACCAGGGGCGCGAAGAGAGGAGGCAGAGGGAAATATTTTAAGTGTGGAGGGTGGTTGGACTACCAGGGGCGCGGAGAGAGAGGAGCTAGAGGCTTGTGCCCTTCTCCCGGTGCCGTTAAAATTTCAAAGTGTTTTCAGAACGGGAGAAGGGACAGAGCTGGGGACCTTTGGGGCTTGTGCCCTTCCTCAGAGCCGAGCCGAGCCAGAGGAAAATATTCTAAGTGTAGAGGGTGGTTGGACTACCAGGGGCGCGAAGAGAGGAGGCAGAGGGAAATATTCTAAGTGTAGAGGGTGGTTGGACTACCAGGGGCGCGAAGAGAGAGGAGGCAGAGGGAAATGTTCTAAGTGTAGAGGGTGGTTGGACTACCAGGGGCGCGAAGAGAGGAGGAAGAGGGAAATATTCTAAGTGTAGAGGGTGGTTGGACTACCAGGGGCGGGAAGAGAGGAGGCAGAGGGAAATATTCTAAGTGTAGAGTGTGGTTGGACTACCAGGGGCGTGAAGAGAGTGTTTTCAGACCGGGAGAAGGGACAGAGCTGGGGACCTTTGGGGCTTGTGCCCTTCCTCCGGTGTCAAGCAGTGGTATCCATAAACTTCGACCACCTCCAGCAGATTTACAGGCAAGGCAATTTTCAAAAACTGTTGACCTCCAGGCAGTGCGAGGCTCGCTTTTCCACTGACCGAACGGCATTCGTGGCATGCCATCGGAGGGCCTCCGCGGGCCCCTGGACCTCCAGGGCGCATTCTGCGGTCGGTTCCCCCGGCCAGCATGCTCGCCTCCCCCGGCCCGGGGCTGCGACTCTTGCGGTCCTCCCCATCCCGCATCCCGGTGCCTGACACCCATTGGTAGCGAGACCGAGACGCCCCGTCTCTCTCCTCACAGCGGTCCTTCCACGGAGTCCGTCGCAGGGTGTCCCGGACCCCCCCATCCCGTCGGGAGGTGGGGGGGGGCAGCTCCTGCAGACTGCGGCGCCGTCTCCAGAAGCAACTCGGTGTTCTCAAAGCGAACAGGACATAAGCGTGTATGTTGTGTATATATACATCCCTCCCCGGAGGGAGGGATGAAGCAGCCGAGCCGAGCCGCGGGCCCCGGTTCCTCCGAGACCCCCGGTGAGGCCAACCCAGACCAGACCGCCTCCGGCTCGCGGTGGGTGGGTCAGGCTAGCACCGCTCGCCCGGGGCCTGCCTCCACCCGCCCGACTGGGGAGGTTTAGACGGTTGGGCTACCTGGTTGATCCTGCCAGTAGCATATGCTTGTCTCAAAGATTAAGCCATGCAAGTCTAAGTACACACGGCCGGTACAGTGAAACTGCGAATGGCTCATTTAATCAGTTATGGTTCCTTTGATCGCTCTCACGTTACTTGGATAACTGTGGCAATTTTTGAGCTTATACATGCAAACGAGCGCAGAGCTCCGGGGATGCGTGCATTTATCAGACCCAAAACACTCACATCCCATTCGAGCTGATTGTAATAAAAACTGATCAAAATGATGTATTGGGAGCCAGGGTGGAGCTCAGCCCGGCCGTTCTGAGCAGAAATGACCAAATCGCTTTATCTCGCCAGCAGAGACTCATTTGTGCACACAACACATTTACCTGCAAAACTGGCAAAATTACACCAGCTCTGCCTCTCATTATGCTATATGTGACACAACAGGCAGTCTGGAGTCTGATCAGGACCTGTCTGCTTGAGCTGCAGTGCGCTGAGCCAGCTGGGGGGACCGTGAAAAATCAGCGGCATGTCTGACCACCACAAGCCGAGGAAGGCGCACTGTGTTCGGCTGCGCGGTCGGCCTGCACTCACCCCCGTGGAAGGCGAAGACAGGCATCTCCGCCTCATCCCACACCCCATTCGGACTGATTGTAATAAAAACTGATCAAAATGATGCATTGGGAGCCAGGGTGGAGGTCAGCACGGCCGTTTTAAACAGAAATGACCAAATCGCTTTATCTCGCCGAGAGAAGCGATATTTGTACACACAGCATATTTACCTGCAAAACTGGAGAAATTACACCAATTCTGCCTCTCATTAGGCTATATGTGAGGCAACTGATCAAAATGATGTATTGTGAGCCAGGGTGGAGCTCAGCCCGGCTGTTCTGAGCAGAAATGACCAAATCGCTTTATCTCGCCGAGAGAAGCGATATTTGTACACACAGCATATTTACCTGCAAAACTGGCAAAATTACACCAGCTCTGCCTCTCATTATGCTATATGTGACACAACAGGCAGTCTGGAGTCTGATCAGGACCTGTCTGCTTGAGCTGCAGTGCGCTGAGCCAGCTGGGGGGGACCGTGAAAAATCAGCGGCATGTCTGACCAGCACAAGCCGAGGAAGGCGCCCCGTGGTCGGCTGCGCGGAAATGCACTAAGTGTAAAAAATGGTTGGACTAGCAGGGGCGCGAAGAGAGGAGGCAGAGGGAAATTTTCTAAGTGTAGTTTTTCACCGGTTTTCAGCCAGCCAGACTGTTTTTTGGAGATTTTGGTTGGAGGAGCAGCAGCGCTCTGTGGATTTAGACGGAGACGCCGGCGCGGAAAACGAGCTGGAGCGCTCGTCAAGCTGCGGCAGCGGGGATTGCGCACCGCTCTCCCGTCCATACACTTGGGAAACGTCCGCTCTCTGGCTAACAAAATGGATGAACTGCTTCTTCTCCTAACCAAGAACTCAGACTTTTGCCGTTCAGCCGCCCTGTGCGTCACTGAACCTGGCTCAGCGAACACATCCCGGACAGCGCACTACGGCTGCCGGGCTTCCAGCTGTTCCGTGCGGACCGCTGCGCGGAACTGTCTGGGAAGTCAAAGGGTGGAGGAACGTGCTTCTACATTAACGAAGGTTGGTGTACAGATCTCACAGTGCTAAAGAAGTTATGCAGCCCTCACTTGGAATCACTCTTCATAAACTGTAGACCATTTTATTCACCGCGGGAGTTCGCATAGTTCGTGCTGGTCGGTGTGTACATTCCACCGCAGGCGTGCGTAACGGAGGCGTTACATCACCTCGCCGACCAGATTACAGACGTGGAGAAAACACACCCGGACTCTCTGCTAATCATTCTCGGGGATTTTAACAGAGCAAATCTCAAAGTCGAAATGCCAAAATATAGACAGCACGTGACGTGTCCCACCAGGGACATGAACACTCTGGACCACTGCTACACCACAATAAAGGACGCATATCGCTCTGTCCCCCGTGCTGCTTTGGGACTTTCTGACCACTGCCTGGTCCACCTCATCCCATCCTACAGGCAAAAGCTGAAATCTGCTAAGCCTGCAGTGAAAACTGTGAAGAGATGGACGGACGAGTCAAGATGCAGTTACAGGCCTGCTTTGACTGCACTGATTGGAGCGTCTTTGAAGCAGCAGCCTCAGACCTGGATGAACTAACCGACACTGTGACATCTTACATCGGCTTTTGTGAGGACATGTGCGTGCAGACCAAAACCTTCTGCACATTCAACAACAACAAACCATGGTTCACTGCAGAACTGAGACGGCTACGCCAGGACAAGGAGGAGGCCTACAGGAGTGGGGATCGAGACCTGTACAAGCAGGCCAGGAACAAGCTGACAAAGGAGATCAAGGCAGCAAAGAGGAAGTACAGTGAGAAGCTGAAGGACCACTTTTCTGCCAACGACACCTCTACAGTTTGGAAAGGCCTGCAGACCATCACCAACTACAGGAGACCATCCCCCCACCCTGTGGGGAGCCCCCGCCTGGCAGAGGACCTCAGCGACTTCTACTCCAGGTTTGAAAGGACTTTCACACCTTTCACTTCCCCCACCATCTCCATCACAAAAGGCCTTGCAGCTCCACAAACCACACCCGACCCCCTGCCTGCGCTGAGGATCTGCGAACAGGATGTGCGTCAGCTCTTTCAGAGACAGAGGATTAGGAAGGCCCCGGGACCCGATGGAGTGTCTCCGTCCTGCCTGAAAGTCTGTGCTGACCAGCTGGCTCCCATCTTCACTCAGATCTTCAACAACTCCCTGGAGCTGTGCGAGGTCCCCTCCTGCCTCAAACGCTCCACCATCATCCCGGTTCCCAAGAAGTGGACTCATTCAGGTTCCTAGGGTCCACAATTTCACGGAACATGAAGTGGTCCGCCCACATAGACTCCGTGAGGAAGAAGGCCCAGCAGAGGCTGTACTTTCTGCGCCAGCTCAGAAAGTTCAACCTGCCTCAGGAGCTGCTGATCATATTCTACACTGCAATAGTCCAGTCTGTCCTGACCACGTCCATCACTGTCTGGTTTGGATCCTCCACCAGGCATGACAGGGACAGACTGCAGAGAACAGTCAGGGCTGCGGAGAGGATCATTGGCACCGATCTTCCCTCCATCCAGGACCTGTACCGGTCCCGGGTCAGGAAGCGGGCCAGGAAAATCTCCACAGACCCCTCACACCCTGGTCACAAACTGTTCAGACTCCTCCCCTCAGGCCGGCGTTACAGAGCACTGTACGCCAAAACCACCCGCCACAAGGACAGTTTTTTCCCCCGGGCTGTCGCTCTGATGAACTCTGAGCAGTCACAGAGCGAGAGACCATCCACATGAACAATAAACAATGACTCTGCCCTGTAAATATTCACTGTACAATAACCCCGGTGTATATATTACCTATATTTTATATGTACAGTTTGAGATTTATTTTATTCTTATTTCGCTATTTAAGTTTGTACTGTACCAGAGAGTAAAAGTTACCAGAGTCAAATTCCTTGTATGTGCACATACTTGGCCAATAAAGCTGATTCTGATTCTGATTCTGTAGAGGGTGGTTGGACTACCAGGGGAGCGAAGAGAGGAGGCAGAGGGAAATATTCTAAGTGTAGAGGGTGGTTGGACTACCAGGGGCGCGAAGAGAGGAGGCAGAGGGAAATGTTCTAAGTGTAGAGGGTGGTTCGACTACCAGGGGCGCGAAGAGAGGCGCTAGAGGCTTGTGCCCTTCTCCCGGTGCCGTTAAAATTTCAAAGTGTTTTCAGACCGGGAGAAGGGACGGAGCTGGGGACCTTTGGGGCTTGTGCCCTTCCTCCGGTGTCAAGCAGTGGTATCCGTAAACTTCGACCACCACCAGCAGATTTACAGGCAAGGCAATTTTCAAAAATGTTGACCTCCAGGCAGTGCGAGGCTCGCTCTTCCACTGACCGAACAGCATTCGTGGCATGCCATCGGAGGGCCTCCGCGGGCCCCTGGACCTCCAGGGCGCATTCTGCGGTCGGTTCCCCCGGCCAGCATGCTCGCCTCCCCTGGCCCGGGGCTGCGCGGCCCATTGGTAGCGAGACCGAGACGCCCCGTCTCTCTCCTCACAGTGGTCCTTCCACGGAGTCCGTCGCAGGGTGTCCCGGACCGGGAGGGGGGAGGGGCAGCTCCCGCAGACTGCGGCGCCGTCTCCGGAAGCAACTCGGTTTTCTCAAAGCAAACAGGGCATACGCATGTATGTTGTGTATATACATTCCTCCCTCCGGGGAGGGATGAAGCAGCCGAGCCGAGCCGCGGGCCCCGGTTCCTCTGAGACCCCCGGTGAGGCCAACCCAGACCAGACCGCCACCGGCTCGCGGTGGGTGGGTCAGTCTAGCCCCGCTCGCCCGGGGCCTGCCTCCACCCGCCCCACTGGGGAGGTTAAGACGGTTGGGCTACCTGGTTGATCCTGCCAGTAGCATATGCTTGTCTCAAAGATTAAGCCATGCAAGTCTAAGTACACAGTGAAACTGCGAATGGCTCATTAAATCAGTTATGGTTCCTTTGATTGCTCTCACCTTACTTCGATAACTGTGGCAGTTTTTGAGCTAATACATGCAAACGAGCGCCGACCTCCGGGGATGCGTGCATTTATCAGAGCCAAAACACTCACATCCCATTCGAGCTGGTTGTCATAAAAACTGATCAAAATTATGCATTGGGAGCCAGGGTGGAGGTCAGCACGGCCGTTTTAAACAAAATGACCAAATCGCTTTATCTCGCCGAGAGAAGCGATATGTGTACACACAGCATATTTACCTGCAAAACTGGAGAAATTACACCAATTCTGCCTCTCATTAGGCTATATGTGAGGCAACTGATCAAAATGATGTATTGTGAGCCAGGGTGGAGCTCAGCCCGGCTGTCCTGAGCAGAAATGACCAAATCGCTTTATCTCGCCAGCAGAGACGCATTCGTGCACACAAGACATTTACCTGCAAAACTGGCAAAATTACACCAGCTCTGCCTCTCATTATGCTATATGTGACACAACAGGCAGTCTGGAGTCTGATCAGGACCTGTCTGCTTGAGCTGCAGTGCGCTGAGCCAGCTGGGGGGGACTGTGAAAAATCAGCGGCATGTCTGACCACCACAAGCCGAGGAAGGCGCACTGTGTTCGTCTGCGCGGTCGGCCTCCACTCACCCCCGTGGAAGGCGAAGACAGGCATCTCCGCCTCATCCCACAACCCATTCGGACTGATTGTAATAAAAACTGATCAAAATGATGTATTGGGAGCCAAGGTGGAGCTCAGCCCGGCCGTTCTGAGCAGAAATGACCAAATCTCGCCAGCAGAGACGCATTTGTGCACACAACACATTTACCTGCAAAACTGGCAAAATTACACCAGTTCTGCCTCTGATTATGCCATATGTCACGCAACAGGCGGGGTGGAGGCTGAACGTGACCTGTCTGGTGGAGCTGCAGTGCGTGGAGCCGGCTGAGGTGAACCGTGAAAAATCAGCGGCACGGGTCAGGGTTTCGTACGCAGCAGAGCAGCAACTTCGCTGCGATCTATTGAAAGTCATCCCTCGATCCAAGCTTTTGTCGGCCGAGGTCCGCCAGCAAAAGCCCCCTCCATCCCTTCGCTCGGGGGTACCAGGGGCGCGAAGAGCGGAGGCAGAGGACAATGCACTAAGTGTAAAAAATGGTTGGACTACCAGGGGCGCGAAGAGAGGAGGCAGAGGGAAATATTCTAAGTGTAGAGGGTGCTTGGACTACCAGGGGTGCGGAGAGAGGAGCTAGAGGATAATGCACTAAGTGTAAAAAATGGTTGGACTACCAGGGGCGCGAAGAGAGAAGGCAGAGGGAAATATTCTAAGTGTAGACGGTGGTTGGACTATGTATTGGGAGCCAGGCTGCAGCTCAGCATGGCCGTTTTCAGCAGAAATGCACAAATCGCTTCATCTCGCCAGCAGAGACGCATTTGTGCACACAACACATTTACCTGTCAAACTGGCAAAATTCGACCGATTCTGCCTCTGATTATGCCGAAATATGACAAATCCAAACATAATAAGAACTTTTCCATTGTTCTAATTCTTGGCTGGCTAGTTTTCATCTACAAGTGTGTTAAAATTGTACTGAGCTGAATTTAACCTGAAAATTTATAGTTGGTGGGTGAATGTTAACCACACAGTATTTACCTGTGCAAAAAACATGAATTCTAATTGCTCCCTGTTGACTTCTCTCAACCATTGTCTTCCTGTCACATTTAGATTTGTCCAGATCACAGTTGTTCACACACTGTTGAAAAAGTGTTCTTCTTTGCCATTTCCAGCTTAATTCTTTAAATCTTTGAGGCTTATTGTCTTAGCAATTAATGTAAGCCTATTTTTTCATCCCTAGGTTGCCATGGTGGCATTTACAAGTGTAGATGATGCAACAAGGCAAAAGATGAAATACATTCTGTCAAACGAGCCGGCATTGGACTATAGCATGTTTGGCCGTCACGAAAAAGAGGTTTAAGGACTTCTTTTGTCTTTTCAACATTGTATATGGTAAGTAAGTTAGAGAAGTTATCATTTCGTCTGCAGGGATTCAAGTTCTCTGTAGCCCTGATGGATTTCCGTCAGTCGGAAAAATTAAAGTAAATTAGAGGAAAAATGCCTCACGAGATGAAAATGCAAGAATCTCTTTGTACTGAATTGCACTATTTTGAGAACTGCTCATATAATTACTTTAGTTGAGGCTTCAATGGTACAATGCAGGCTTCAGATTTGAAATAAACATTTATATGTATATATTTATTTAAATTTGGAACAATTGTACCAGAACTGAAAGACGACTGAAGAGCACAACTGGCAAACTGATACAGCTGATGACAATCAACTGATCTGCAATGGAGCTGTTAAACTGGTCCTTGAACGCAATTGACAGAGTGTTCTCAACACGGAAGGCGGGTTCTGGTGAACCCGAATGTCCAGTGGGGACCTTCCAGGCGGGCTACACCAAGGATGGATGGGACAAGTGGAGAGTCCTGTGCCTTGCCGCTCTGGATGTGGAGGATGTGGAAGATGTGTACCTGTTTGTGAGTTCAACAGCGGGAATGCTCGCTCTGGGATTTGGATTGCACATGCTGTACCGGAAAGTAAGAAAGATGTGCGAGACCATCTATGTCATCTACGAGGATGTGGCAGGCATGCGAGAGGATGTGGCAAGCATGCGAGCCGATGGAGCCAAATCTCGGGAGGATTTGGTGAAGATAAGATCTGAGATAAGCTCTACAGACGTGTAGGGCTACATGGCAAAAACGGGCGCTGACACCACCTCAACTAATACATAACCATGAAAATTGTCATTTGGACTACACGGATTATGGACTACAACACGCCAGGCGATTAGAAAGGACTGTTGTTCACTAATGACGGAAGAATATGGACAATGTGCGAACACACATGTAATCTGTTTTTGACTGTCTTATGCTGAACTGCAGCAATGCTTTCATATTCTGTTGTAATAGGTCAAATGTAAGAAAAACAAATATATATATATATATATACACTATATTACCAAAAGTATTCGCTCACCCATTCAAATGATCAGAATCAGGTGTTCTAATCACTTGGCCTGGCCCCAGGTGTATAAATTCAAGCACTCAGGCATGCAGACTGTGAAACAAGACATTTGTGAAAGAATGGGCCGCTCTCAGGAGCTCAGTGAATTCCAGCGTGGAACTGTCATAGGATGCCACTTGTGCAACAAATCCAGTCGTGAAATTTCCTCGCTCCTAAATATTCCACAGTCAACTGTCAGCTCTATTATAACAAAATGGAAGCGTTTGGGAACAACAGCGACTCAGCCACGAAGTGGTAGGCCACGTAAAGTGACGGAGAGGGGTCAGCGGATGCTGAAGCGCATAGTGCAAAGAGGTCGCCGACTTTCTGCACAGTCAATTGCTACAGAGCTACAAGCTTCATGTGACCTTCAGATTAGCCCAAGTACAGTACGCAGAGAGCTTCATGGAATGGGTTTCCATGGCCGAGCAGCTGCAGCCAAGCCACACATCACCAAGTGCAATGCAAGGCGTCGGATGCAATGGTGTAAAGCACGCCGCCACTGGCCTCTAGAGCAGTGGAGGCGCGTTCTCTGGAGTGATGAATCACGCTTTTCCATCTGGCAATCTGATGGACGAGTCTGGGTTTGGAGGTTGCCAGGAGAACGGTACATTTCAGATTGCATTGTGCCAACTGTGAAATTTGGTGGAGGAGGAATTATGGTATGGGGTTGTTTTTCAGGAGCTGGGCTTGGCCCCTTAGTTCCAGTGAAAGGAACATTGAATGCTTTAGGATACCAAAACATTTTGGACAATTCCATGCTCCCAACCTTGTGGGAACAGTTTGGAGCGGGCCCCTTCCTCTTCCAACATGACTGTGCACCAGTGCACAAAGCAAGGTCCATAAAGACGTGGATGACAGAGTCTGGTGTGGATGAACTTGACTGGCCTGCACAGAGTCCTGACCTGAACCCGATAGAACACCTTTGGGATGAATTAGAGCGGAGACTGAGAGCCAGGCCTTCTCGACCAACATCAGTGTGTGACCTCACCAATGCGCTTTTGGAAGAATGGTCAAAAATTCCTATAAACACTCTCCTCAACCTTGTGGACAGTCTTCCCAGAAGAGTTGAAGCTGTAATAGCTGCAAAAGGTGGACCGACATCATATTGAATTCTATGAGTTAGGAATGGGATGGCACTTCAGTTCATAGAATGAGTAAAGGCAGGTGAGCGAATACTTTTGGTAATATAGTGTATATATATAAAAAAAAAAAATTAAAGCTGCAAGCAGCATGACGGGCCCTCGCACCCCACGCTTGTCGGCGACTGGCAAGGACGGGGTCACTGCAGTTCCCGGGGCAGAGCATAAATTCTCTCCTCCCTGAATCTCCTAAAGCCCTTTTAGAAATGCTTGTTTTAACAGACTTAATGGCACCATCTGCTGGACAAAGTTGCGTACTACGTGCAAAGATGAGGGAATCAGTCAGACAGGGGCAGGTGTCACTTTCACTACAGTAGAACGCCCAAAGGTTTACGAAAAGTCACAATTTTCGCAGTGAACAACCAAAACCCATATAAGTACATCCTGAAAAAATTAAAAGAGAATCCAAAGACCTCGAAAGGAACGGCAGCTCATCAGATATTTTCTAACATTTCTTGTCCAAAGTAGGTGGCGCTACAATAATTGTATGAATATTGTCATATGGATGTGTTCAGATAGGGACCAGCAACAATACTGTAAAGTTTGATGCACTTTGGACTGAATTAAAGCACATTTAACACTACTTCCAGTTCCAACCCGCGTCATCAAATCAAAGAAATTTTTGAGGGGCCAGAACACCCACGCCACTTGGACGAAAAGTCAATTTTTTTTTCTCAGGACACTGACTATACTTGTAACTATCTATTTCCACATTTTGAAGTCAATCTGACAAGGTTAAATGCCAGACCCTCCCACATTCCAAAGCCAAGATTTTTCCATTTCAAGGTGTTTTTTCAAGTTTGCGGACATAATAGCAGACTTCCTGTTGGGTTTAGACTATGGGTCCAAGAGACTTTTTTGTGCGTCCTGGAATGTTACATAAATGTGACATATTTCCAGATTTTTAGACGCAACGGGCTTCCGGGGCTGTTCCGTTGAAAATTTGTAGGTGGCGCTAGAGAGGCATTTTGCCACGCCTGTGCTTGGGGCACTTACTCAGATCAGTATTGGAGGTAATAATAATAATAACAATAATTAAAGCTGCAAGCAGCATTGGACGGGCCCTCGCAATCCACGCTTGTCGGCGACGGGCAAGGACGGGGTCACTGCAGTTCCCGGGGCAGAGCGTAAATTCTCCCCCTGCCTGAATGTACTGTATGCAGTTTGGCAGACAGCTAACAGTTCTTCAATGAGAGGCAAAGTCTTCTTTCTTCAAGGATTTATTTTGTCACTCCCAATTCAAGTTGACTGTAAAACTGAAATACATACAACAAAAGATGATTCCAAATAGAATTCTGAATATATTTTAAGTATCTCTAAGTACAGTATCTCTTACTTCTCTTTACATCCAATTTATAAATAGTAAATAAATATTCTCTTTACAACTTTATAATTAACTTAAAAGTATCTTATGAACACACAATGTCCATGTATAATGACACATTGTAATGACTAAATAATGCACTTCTCCTAAACCCCTTTTAGAAATGCTTGTTTTAACAGACTAAATGGCACCATCTGCTGGACAAAGTAGCGTACTACGTGTAAAGATGAGGGAATCAGTCAGACGGGGCAGGTGTCACTTTCGCTACAGTAGAACGCCCAAAGTTTAACGAAAAGTCACAATTTTCGCAGTGAACGACCAAAACCCTTATAAGTACATCCTGAAAAAAATTGAAGAGAATCCCTGAAAGGAAGAAGACCCTGAAAGGAAGAGCAGCTCATACAACAAACACCAGATATTTTGTAACATTTCTTGTCCACAGTGGGTGGCGCTACAATAATTGTATGAATATTGTCATATGGATGTGTTCAGATAGGGACCAGCAACAATACTGTAAAGTTTGATGCACTTTGGACCACTTTGGACTGAATTAAAGCACATTTAATACTACCTCTTGTTACATCTCGCGTCATCAAATACTAAGACATTTTTGAGGGGCCAGAACACCCACGCCACTTCGACGAAAAGTCAATTTTTTTTCTCAAGATATTGCCTATACTTGTAACTATCTATTTCCACATTTTGAAGTCAATCTGACAAGGTTAAATGCCAGACCCTCCCACATTCCAAAGCCAAGATTTCTCCATTTCAAGGTGTTTTTTCAAGTTTGCGGACAAAATAGCAGACTTCCTGTTGGGTTTAGACTATGGCGCCTTTTGATGTTTTGGTGCGTCCTGGGATGTTACATAAATGTGACATATGTTCAGATTTTTAGACGCAACGGGCTTCCGGTCCAGGTCAGTTGAAAATTTCTAGGTGGCGCTAAAGAGCCATTTTGCCACGCCCGTGCTGGGGGCACATATTCAGATCAGTATTGGACGCAAACGAATCTGTCTGCCCATTTTCAGGACTTTTCGTGCATGTATGACAAAATGCTGATTTTCGGCCTGAACAGAAGAACGAGAAAAATAATAATAACTAGAAAACAGACACTAAAAATTAAATACATTCTAATTGTTAGCATGCTAATGCCAACATGCTAATTGGTAATATGCTATTCGCCAACATGCTAATGCTGCCACTAATGCAACCACCAATTCGTAGCCACTAAAAATTAGCATTAGCCGCTAATGTTAGCAATTAGCATGAGGCGCTAGCCACTAATTTTAGCATTGGTTTAGTGTTAGCATGTCTTTTTAGACACTAAAAATTAAATACATGCTAATTGTTAGCATGCTAATGCTAACATGCTAATTGCTAATATGCTTTTCGCTAACATGCTAATGCGGCCACTAATGCTACCACCAATTTCTAGCTACTAAAAATTAGCATTAGCCGCTAATGTTAGCAATTAGCATGACGCGCTAGCCAATGACAGACAGACACCTGTCATTGTTCAACTTGGGTGCCAAAAGCCAAAATGGCCGCCCCACGGACCAGTTACTTCAGGTAGAAGTTTCCCGAGTGGGCTGTTTCCATTAACATTGCCCCAAAATGGCCGCCCTACAGACCAGTTGCTTATGTTTTCCCGCCTCTTTCTGTGGAGCCCCTGGTTGCCACGGTTACCAGTTTGAATATCAGTTAGAAAAGGACTAGAGTGGGCGAAAATGCTGAAACCACGGCCTCGAACAGGAAGGCCTTGTGGCCAAACCGTGTGTCTAATCGTTGAACCGACTTCACTTTGGGCATCTTGAGGCTTTCCTGAACGTCTAGATATGCAGTTTCTGGGTAAAATGTAGAAATGTGAGCTATTTAAAGCGATTTAAAACAAAGGATTGCTTCTGCTTTGCTCCACAAATTTAACATTGCAGTCTATGGAGCGAGGAAGGGGTTTGCTGGCGCAGCTTTGCGTCTCACGCCAAAACTATAAGACTTACAGCTTCAGCGGACAAATTGTGAGCGAGAAGACAAATTTTCCTACGTTTCTATGTATAAATTATGTCTGTGGTGTGAAATTTGTGGCCACGGGAGCAGTTTCTATTTTATTTTTTGCCTAATTTTCTTCTCTCTTCTCACTCTGGCAGTTGGTGTCTCACCCTCTGGCGCGAACATTCCGCGCAATACACACCCATTATAAACCCCCGAAATCTGAGTAAAACCCTTCACCGCTTTGAGGCTTCATGGTTTAAAAACGGTAAAAGGTGTCGATAAGTGAAGGGAATCTCTGAAGAGAAGACAAGAGTGCCTACATTTTACAGTTTCAATGAAGTCTCTGGGTGAAAGTATGCCAGAGCAGTTGATTGTTGAAAATGCCTGTTGATCTTTCTTTTTTTTTCGGGGACTCCCATTCATTTGAATGGGAAATTTTTTCGCCGCTTTTCGCGAATAAATTCGCGAATAAATTCGTGAAAAACTCACCAATCGCTTATTCAAGTAATAGCCCGGGATTCGGGATCAAAACACACGTTTCGATATATCATGTGTTGGGGTCCTCTGGCCGGTTCGGGCCGCATTAATCGGCGAAAAAGGGCGGAAAAGGAATAATAATAAGTAAAAATAAAACTGCAAAGAAACACGCAGAAGATCAAGAGTGGCCTCGTGCCTATGGCACGAGGCCCCTCCTCCCTATGGGAGGAGGGGCCTCTTGACATAGGCACTCGGCACTAATAAGTAAAAATAAAACTGCAAAGAAACACGCAGAAGATCAAGAGTTGCCTCGTGCCTGTGGCACGAGGCCCCTCCTCCCTATGGGAGGAGGGGCCTCTTGACATAGGCACTCGGCACTAATAATAATAATAAACAGTACGAAAACAATAGGGTCCTTGCAACTCCGTTGCATGGCCCCGTTGGGCCCCTGCACTTCGTTGCTCGGGCCCTAATAATAATAATAATAAACAGTACGAAAACAATAGGGTCCTTGCAACTCCGTTGCATGGCCCCGTTGGGCCCCTGCACTTCGTTGCTCGGGCACTAATAATAATAAACAGTACCAAAACAATAGGGTCCTTGCAACTCCGTTGCATGGCCCCGTTGGGCACCTGCACTTCGTTGCTCGGGCCCTAATAATAATAATAATAAACAGTACGAAAACAATAGGGTCCTTGCAACTCCGTTGCATGGCCCCGTTGGGCCCCTGCACTTCGTTGCTCGGGCCCTAATAATAATAACAATAATAAACAGTACGAAAACAATAGGGTCCTTGCAACTCCGTTGCATGGCCCCGTTGGGCCCCTGCACTTCGTTGCTCGGGCCCTAAAAATCTAAATCTGTACTCTGGGTAATGGGGGCGGGACTAGATAAGCTTTGGCTTCTCCCGCTTTCAATTTCGGCCAGGTCACTTGTACTCATACTGATATTGATTTTGATGTGTGATGATGATCGAATTGACTTGCCGAAATGAATGAATAAATAAATTTTAGTATTATTACTAGTGTGCATCAGTTATTGCTTTTAGTGCATTTTGGCATTTTTATGTGAAAACATGTTTTATCATTTTATTTTATGATTATTTGTACACACCTCACTCTGGCTTCCCCCCACCATCCAAAGACATGCTCAATAGGTTCATTGGTGATTCTAAATTGTCCATAGGTGTGCATGTGAGTGTGAATGGTTGTCTGTCTCTCTGTCTTAGCCCTGCGATGGACTGGCGACCTGTCCAGGGTGTACCCCACCTCTAGCTTGGTGACATCTGGGATAGGCTCCTGCAGACCCCTGCGACCCTTAACAGGAATAAGTGGTTACACAAGATGAATGAATGGATGAATGAATGAATGGACACACCTCACAAAGCTATTATATTTGAGGGAGTATTATAATAAATGTTTTATTAAGTTCAAGTACTTTATAAATATTTTCTTGTCCAAAAAATCTATGGCCCTAAAGTTGGCCATTGTTTTATTCTAAATGGTGTTTGAAGAGAATGTGTTTTTTAATGTCCATAGCTCATACTGTCAACCAAATTTGTTTTACAGAAGCTGTTAAAAAGAAGTCGTCACTGGCCGCACAGGTGAACCAGCAGGAAGCAGAGAGGGCACTGTCGAAATGGTTCACTGGGGCAAGAGACAGAGGAGAACGAAGGGCATCCAGCCAGTGCCAAAGTAAACAGTAGTAAGAAGTGGTAGAATATGAATTTGTTTTCATTGCAGTTACTCTGTTAAAATATTACTTAGTTACAAGTAAAATTACTAAAACAAAGTAAAGAACTTCAACTTTAACAAAGACTATCATGTAATATTGCATTGTATTTTCATTACCAATAAATCCGTTGATGATTTTGTTGGAAAATATTTAGCTGAAAACCAGAAAATATTCATAAAGAAAACGTTGAATCAGAGAATGTGACCATTTTTTAAATTAGACAGAGCCTGACTCAAACTGGTTGGTGATTAATAATTTATTTTTTGATTAATTGTTGCAGCTCTAGGTTGGATGTTTATTCATATTGTACTCAGTACTCATTTAGGATGTTGTAAGGCAATATTTGTATTTGTACATCTGTAGGAGGTTTGTGAAAGTTTGTGAGCCGGCTGAGGTGAACCGTGAAAAATCAGCGGCACGCCCGGCCACCGCAGACCGAGCAAGGCGCGCTGTCGTCGGACGCACTGGCGGCCTCGACTGACCCCCCATGGAAGGCGAACACAGGCATGTCCCCCTCATCTCACGTCCCATTCGAGCTGATTGTCATAAAAACTGATCAAAAGCATGTATTGGGAGCCAGGGTGGAGCTCAGCACGGCCGTTTTCAGCAGAAATGCACAAATCGCTTTATCTCGCCAGCAGAGACGCGTTTGTGCACACAACACATTTACCTGCAAAACTGGCAAAATTACACCAGTTCTGCCTCTGATTATGCCATATGTCATGCAACAGGCGGGGTGGAGGCTGAACGTGACCTGTCTGGTGGAGCTGCAGTGCGTGGAGCCGGCTGAGGTGAACCGTGAAAAATCAGCGGCACGGGTCAGGGTTTCGTACGCAGCAGAGCAGCAACTTCGCTGCGATCTATTGAAAGTCATCCCTCGATCCAAGCTTTTGTCGGCCGAGGTCCGCCAGCAAACGCCCCCTCCTTCCCTTCGCTCGGGGTACCAGGGGCGCGAAGAGCGGAGGCAGAGGAAAATATTCTAAGTCTAGAGGGTGCTTGGACTACCAGGGGCGCGAAGAGAGGAGGCAGAGGAAAATGCACTAAGTGTAAAAGGTGGTTGGACTACCAGGGGCGCGAAGAGAGGAGGCAGAGGAAAATGCACTAAGTGTAAAAGGTGGTTGGACTACCAGGGGCGCGAAGAGAGGAGGCAGAGGGAAATATTCTAAGTGTAGAGGGTGCTTGGACTACCAGGGGTGCGGAGAGAGGAGCTAGAGGAAAATGCACTAAGTGTAAAAAATGGTTGGACTTCCAGGGGCGCGAAGAGAGGAGTCAGAGGGAAATATTCTAAGTCTAGAGGGTGCTTGGACTACCAGGGGCGCGAAGAGAGGAGGCAGAGGAAAATCCACTAAGTGTAAAAGGTGGTTGGACTACCAGGGGCGCGAAGAGAGGAGGCAGAGGGAAATATTCTAAGTGTAGAGTGTGGTTGGACTACCAGGGACGCGAAGAGAGGAGTCAGAGGGAAATGCACTAAGTGTAGAGGGTGGTTGGACTACCAGGGGCGCGAAGAGAGGAGGCAAAGGGAAATGCACTAAGTGTAGAGTGTGGTTGGACTACCAAGGGCGCGAAGAGAGGAGGCAGAGGGAAATATTCTAAGTGTAGAGTGTGGTTGGACTACCAGGGGTGCGAAGAGAGGAGGCAGAGGGAAATTTTCTAAGTGTAGAGGGTGGTTGGACTACCAGGGGCGCGAAGAGAGGAGGCAGAGGGAAATGCACTAAGTGTAGAGTGTGGTTGGACTACCAAGGGCGCGAAGAGGGGAGGCAGAGGCAAATGTTCTAAGTGTAGAGGGTGGTTGGACTACCAGGGGCCGTTAAAATTTCAAAGTGTTTTCAGACCGGGAGAAGGGACAGAGCTGGGGACCTTTGGGGCTTGTGCCCTTCCTCCGGTGTCAAGCAGTGGTATCCGTAAACTTCGACCACCACCAGCAGATTTACAGGCAAGGCAATTTTCAAAAACTGTTGACCTCCAGGCAGTGCGAGGCTCGCTTTTCCACTGACCGAACGGCATTCGTGGCATGCCATCGGAGGGCCTCCGCGGGCCCCTGGACCTCCAGGGCGCATTCTGCGGTCGGTTCCCCCGGCCAGCATGCTCGCCTCCCCCGGCCCGGGGCTGCGACTCTTGCGGTCCTCCCCATCCCGCATCCCGGTGCCTGACACCCATTGGTAGCGAGACCGAGACGCCCCGTCTCTCTCCTCACAGCGGTCCTTCCACGGAGTCCGTCGCAGGGTGTCCCGGACCCCCCCATCCCGTCGGGAGGTGGGGGGGGGCAGCTCCTGCAGACTGCGGCGCCGTCTCCAGAAGCAACTCGGTGTTCTCAAAGCGAACAGGACATAAGCGTGTATGTTGTGTATATATACATCCCTCCCCGGAGGGAGGGATGAAGCAGCCGAGCCGAGCCGCGGGCCCCGGTTCCTCCGAGACCCCCGGTGAGGCCAACCCAGACCAGACCGCCTCCGGCTCGCGGTGGGTGGGTCAGGCTAGCACCGCTCGCCCGGGGCCTGCCTCCACCCGCCCGACTGGGGAGGTTTAGACGGTTGGGCTACCTGGTTGATCCTGCCAGTAGCATATGCTTGTCTCAAAGATTAAGCCATGCAAGTCTAAGTACACACGGCCGGTACAGTGAAACTGCGAATGGCTCATTTAATCAGTTATGGTTCCTTTGATCGCTCTCACGTTACTTGGATAACTGTGGCAATTTTTGAGCTTATACATGCAAACGAGCGCAGAGCTCCGGGGATGCGTGCATTTATCAGACCCAAAACACTCACATCCCATTCGAGCTGATTGTAATAAAAACTGATCAAAATGATGTATTGGGAGCCAGGGTGGAGCTCAGCCCGGCCGTTCTGAGCAGAAATGACCAAATCGCTTTATCTCGCCAGCAGAGACTCATTTGTGCACACAACACATTTACCTGCAAAACTGGCAAAATTACACCAGCTCTGCCTCTCATTATGCTATATGTGACACAACAGGCAGTCTGGAGTCTGATCAGGACCTGTCTGCTTGAGCTGCAGTGCGCTGAGCCAGCTGGGGGGGACCGTGAAAAATCAGCGGCATGTCTGACCACCACAAGCCGAGGAAGGCGCACTGTGTTCGGCTGCGCGGTCGGCCTGCACTCACCCCCGTGGAAGGCGAAGACAGGCATCTCCGCCTCATCCCACACCCCATTCGGACTGATTGTAATAAAAACTGATCAAAATGATGCATTGGGAGCCAGGGTGGAGGTCAGCACGGCCGTTTTAAACAGAAATGACCAAATCGCTTTATCTCGCCGAGAGAAGCGATATTTGTACACACAGCATATTTACCTGCAAAACTGGAGAAATTACACCAATTCTGCCTCTCATTAGGCTATATGTGAGGCAACTGATCAAAATGATGTATTGTGAGCCAGGGTGGAGCTCAGCCCGGCTGTTCTGAGCAGAAATGACCAAATCGCTTTATCTCGCCGAGAGAAGCGATATTTGTACACACAGCATATTTACCTGCAAAACTGGCAAAATTACACCAGCTCTGCCTCTCATTATGCTATATGTGACACAACAGGCAGTCTGGAGTCTGATCAGGACCTGTCTGCTTGAGCTGCAGTGCGCTGAGCCAGCTGGGGGGGACCGTGAAAAATCAGCGGCATGTCTGACCAGCACAAGCCGAGGAAGGCGCCCCGTGGTCGGCTGCGCGGAAATGCACTAAGTGTAAAAAATGGTTGGACTAGCAGGGGCGCGAAGAGAGGAGGCAGAGGGAAATTTTCTAAGTGTAGTTTTTCACCGGTTTTCAGCCAGCCAGACTGTTTTTTGGAGATTTTGGTTGGAGGAGCAGCAGCGCTCTGTGGATTTAGACGGAGACGCCGGCGCGGAAAACGAGCTGGAGCGCTCGTCAAGCTGCTGCAGCGGGGATTGCGCACCGCTCTCCCGTCCATACACTTGGGAAACGTCCGCTCTCTGGCTAACAAAATGGATGAACTGCTTCTTCTCCTAACCAAGAACTCAGACTTTTGCCGTTCAGCCGCCCTGTGCTTCACTGAAACCTGGCTCAGCGAACACATCCCGGACAGCGCACTACGGCTGCCGGGCTTCCAGCTGTTCCGTGCGGACCGCTGCGCGGAACTGTCTGGGAAGTCAAAGGGTGGAGGAACGTGCTTCTACATTAACGAAGGTTGGTGTACAGATGTCACAGTGCTAAAGAAGTTATGCAGCCCTCACTTGGAATCACTCTTCATAAACTGTAGACCATTTTATTCACCGCGGGAGTTCGCATAGTTCGTGCTGGTCGGTGTGTACATTCCACCGCAGGCGTGCGTAACGGAGGCGTTACATCACCTCGCCGACCAGATTACAGACGTGGAGAAAACACACCCGGACTCTCTGCTAATCATTCTCGGGGATTTTAACAGAGCAAATCTCAAAGTCGAAATGCCAAAATATAGACAGCACGTGACGTGTCCCACCAGGGACATGAACACTCTGGACCACTGCTACACCACAATAAAGGACGCATATCGCTCTGTCCCCCGTGCTGCTTTGGGACTTTCTGACCACTGCCTGGTCCACCTCATCCCATCCTACAGGCAAAAGCTGAAATCTGCTAAGCCTGCAGTGAAAAGTGTGAAGAGATGGACGGACGAGTCAAAGATGCAGTTACAGGCCTGCTTTGACTGCACTGATTGGAGCGTCTTTGAAGCAGCAGCCTCAGACCTGGATGAACTAACCGACACTGTGACATCTTACATCGGCTTTTGTGAGGACATGTGCGTGCAGACCAAAACCTTCTGCACATTCAACAACAACAAACCATGGTTCACTGCAGAACTGAGACGGCTACGCCAGGACAAGGAGGAGGCCTACAGGAGTGGGGATCGAGACCTGTACAAGCAGGCCAGGAACAAGCTGACAAAGGAGATCAAGGCAGCAAAGAGGAAGTACAGTGAGAAGCTGAAGGACCACTTTTCTGCCAACGACACCTCTACAGTTTGGAAAGGCCTGCAGACCATCACCAACTACAGGAGACCATCCCCCCACCCTGTGGGGAGCCCCCGCCTGGCAGAGGACCTCAGCGACTTCTACTCCAGGTTTGAAAGGACTTTCACACCTTTCACTTCCCCCACCATCTCCATCACAAAAGGCCTTGCAGCTCCACAAACCACACCCGACCCCCTGCCTGCGCTGAGGATCTGCGAACAGGATGTGCGTCAGCTCTTTCAGAGACAGAGGATTAGGAAGGCCCCGGGACCCGATGGAGTGTCTCCGTCCTGCCTGAAAGTCTGTGCTGACCAGCTGGCTCCCATCTTCACTCAGATCTTCAACAACTCCCTGGAGCTGTGCGAGGTCCCCTCCTGCCTCAAACGCTCCACCATCATCCCGGTTCCCAAGAAGTGGACTCATTCAGGTTCCTAGGGTCCACAATTTCACGGAACATGAAGTGGTCCGCCCACATAGACTCCGTGAGGAAGAAGGCCCAGCAGAGGCTGTACTTTCTGCGCCAGCTCAGAAAGTTCAACCTGCCTCAGGAGCTGCTGATCATATTCTACACTGCAATAGTCCAGTCTGTCCTGACCACGTCCATCACTGTCTGGTTTGGATCCTCCACCAGGCATGACAGGGACAGACTGCAGAGAACAGTCAGGGCTGCGGAGAGGATCATTGGCACCGATCTTCCCTCCATCCAGGACCTGTACCGGTCCCGGGTCAGGAAGCGGGCCAGGAAAATCTCCACAGACCCCTCACACCCTGGTCACAAACTGTTCAGACTCCTCCCCTCAGGCCGGCGTTACAGAGCACTGTACGCCAAAACCACCCGCCACAAGGACAGTTTTTTCCCCCGGGCTGTCGCTCTGATGAACTCTGAGCAGTCACAGAGCGAGAGACCATCCACATGAACAATAAACAATGACTCTGCCCTGTAAATATTCACTGTACAATAACCCCGGTGTATATATTACCTATATTTTATATGTACAGTTTGAGATTTATTTTATTCTTATTTCGCTATTTAAGTTTGTACTGTACCAGAGAGTAAAAGTTACCAGAGTCAAATTCCTTGTATGTGCACATACTTGGCCAATAAAGCTGATTCTGATTCTGATTCTGTAGAGGGTGGTTGGACTACCAGGGGAGCGAAGAGAGGAGGCAGAGGGAAATATTCTAAGTGTAGAGGGTGGTTGGACTACCAGGGGCGCGAAGAGAGGAGGCAGAGGGAAATGTTCTAAGTGTAGAGGGTGGTTCGACTACCAGGGGCGCGAAGAGAGGCGCTAGAGGCTTGTGCCCTTCTCCCGGTGCCGTTAAAATTTCAAAGTGTTTTCAGACCGGGAGAAGGGACGGAGCTGGGGACCTTTGGGGCTTGTGCCCTTCCTCCGGTGTCAAGCAGTGGTATCCGTAAACTTCGACCACCACCAGCAGATTTACAGGCAAGGCAATTTTCAAAAATGTTGACCTCCAGGCAGTGCGAGGCTCGCTCTTCCACTGACCGAACAGCATTCGTGGCATGCCATCGGAGGGCCTCCGCGGGCCCCTGGACCTCCAGGGCGCATTCTGCGGTCGGTTCCCCCGGCCAGCATGCTCGCCTCCCCTGGCCCGGGGCTGCGCGGCCCATTGGTAGCGAGACCGAGACGCCCCGTCTCTCTCCTCACAGTGGTCCTTCCACGGAGTCCGTCGCAGGGTGTCCCGGACCGGGAGGGGGGAGGGGCAGCTCCCGCAGACTGCGGCGCCGTCTCCGGAAGCAACTCGGTTTTCTCAAAGCAAACAGGGCATACGCATGTATGTTGTGTATATACATTCCTCCCTCCGGGGAGGGATGAAGCAGCCGAGCCGAGCCGCGGGCCCCGGTTCCTCTGAGACCCCCGGTGAGGCCAACCCAGACCAGACCGCCACCGGCTCGCGGTGGGTGGGTCAGTCTAGCCCCGCTCGCCCGGGGCCTGCCTCCACCCGCCCCACTGGGGAGGTTAAGACGGTTGGGCTACCTGGTTGATCCTGCCAGTAGCATATGCTTGTCTCAAAGATTAAGCCATGCAAGTCTAAGTACACAGTGAAACTGCGAATGGCTCATTAAATCAGTTATGGTTCCTTTGATTGCTCTCACCTTACTTCGATAACTGTGGCAGTTTTTGAGCTAATACATGCAAACGAGCGCCGACCTCCGGGGATGCGTGCATTTATCAGAGCCAAAACACTCACATCCCATTCGAGCTGGTTGTCATAAAAACTGATCAAAATTATGCATTGGGAGCCAGGGTGGAGGTCAGCACGGCCGTTTTAAACAAAAATGACCAAATCGCTTTATCTCGCCGAGAGAAGCGATATGTGTACACACAGCATATTTACCTGCAAAACTGGAGAAATTACACCAATTCTGCCTCTCATTAGGCTATATGTGAGGCAACTGATCAAAATGATGTATTGTGAGCCAGGGTGGAGCTCAGCCCGGCTGTCCTGAGCAGAAATGACCAAATCGCTTTATCTCGCCAGCAGAGACGCATTCGTGCACACAAGACATTTACCTGCAAAACTGGCAAAATTACACCAGCTCTGCCTCTCATTATGCTATATGTGACACAACAGGCAGTCTGGAGTCTGATCAGGACCTGTCTGCTTGAGCTGCAGTGCGCTGAGCCAGCTGGGGGGGACTGTGAAAAATCAGCGGCATGTCTGACCACCACAAGCCGAGGAAGGCGCACTGTGTTCGTCTGCGCGGTCGGCCTCCACTCACCCCCGTGGAAGGCGAAGACAGGCATCTCCGCCTCATCCCACAACCCATTCGGACTGATTGTAATAAAAACTGATCAAAATGATGTATTGGGAGCCAGGGTGGAGCTCAGCCCGGCCGTTCTGAGCAGAAATGACCAAATCTCGCCAGCAGAGACGCATTTGTGCACACAACACATTTACCTGCAAAACTGGCAAAATTACACCAGTTCTGCCTCTGATTATGCCATATGTCACGCAACAGGCGGGGTGGAGGCTGAACGTGACCTGTCTGGTGGAGCTGCAGTGCGTGGAGCCGGCTGAGGTGAACCGTGAAAAATCAGCGGCACGGGTCAGGGTTTCGTACGCAGCAGAGCAGCAACTTCGCTGCGATCTATTGAAAGTCATCCCTCGATCCAAGCTTTTGTCGGCCGAGGTCCGCCAGCAAAAGCCCCCTCCATCCCTTCGCTCGGGGTACCAGGGGCGCGAAGAGCGGAGGCAGAGGACAATGCACTAAGTGTAAAAAATGGTTGGACTACCAGGGGCGCGAAGAGAGGAGGCAGAGGGAAATATTCTAAGTGTAGAGGGTGCTTGGACTACCAGGGGTGCGGAGAGAGGAGCTAGAGGATAATGCACTAAGTGTAAAAAATGGTTGGACTACCAGGGGCGCGAAGAGAGAAGGCAGAGGGAAATATTCTAAGTGTAGACGGTGGTTGGACTATGTATTGGGAGCCAGGCTGCAGCTCAGCATGGCCGTTTTCAGCAGAAATGCACAAATCGCTTCATCTCGCCAGCAGAGACGCATTTGTGCACACAACACATTTACCTGTCAAACTGGCAAAATTCGACCGATTCTGCCTCTGATTATGCCGAAATATGACAAATCCAAACATAATAAGAACTTTTCCATTGTTCTAATTCTTGGCTGGCTAGTTTTCATCTACAAGTGTGTTAAAATTGTACTGAGCTGAATTTAACCTGAAAATTTATAGTTGGTGGGTGAATGTTAACCACACAGTATTTACCTGTGCAAAAAACATGAATTCTAATTGCTCCCTGTTGACTTCTCTCAACCATTGTCTTCCTGTCACATTTAGATTTGTCCAGATCACAGTTGTTCACACACTGTTGAAAAAGTGTTCTTCTTTGCCATTTCCAGCTTAATTCTTTAAATCTTTGAGGCTTATTGTCTTAGCAATTAATGTAAGCCTATTTTTTCATCCCTAGGTTGCCATGGTGGCATTTACAAGTGTAGATGATGCAACAAGGCAAAAGATGAAATACATTCTGTCAAACGAGCCGGCATTGGACTATAGCATGTTTGGCCGTCACGAAAAAGAGGTTTAAGGACTTCTTTTGTCTTTTCAACATTGTATATGGTAAGTAAGTTAGAGAAGTTATCATTTCGTCTGCAGGGATTCAAGTTCTCTGTAGCCCTGATGGATTTCCGTCAGTCGGAAAAATTAAAGTAAATTAGAGGAAAAATGCCTCATGAGATGAAAATGCAAGAATCTCTTTGTACTGAATTGCACTATTTTGAGAACTGCTCATATAATTACTTTAGTTGAGGCTTCAATGGTACAATGCAGGCTTCAGATTTGAAATAAACATTTATATGTATATATTTATTTAAATTTGGAACAATTGTACCAGAACTGAAAGACGACTGAAGAGCACAACTGGCAAACTGATACAGCTGATGACAATCAACTGATCTGCAATGGAGCTGTTAAACTGGTCCTTGAACGCAATTGACAGAGTGTTCTCAACACGGAAGGCGGGTTCTGGTGAACCCGAATGTCCAGTGGGGACCTTCCAGGCGGGCTACACCAAGGATGGATGGGACAAGTGGAGAGTCCTGTGCCTTGCCGCTCTGGATGTGGAGGATGTGGAAGATGTGTACCTGTTTGTGAGTTCAACAGCGGGAATGCTCGCTCTGGGATTTGGATTGCACATGCTGTACCGGAAAGTAAGAAAGATGTGCGAGACCATCTATGTCATCTACGAGGATGTGGCAGGCATGCGAGAGGATGTGGCAAGCATGCGAGCCGATGGAGCCAAATCTCGGGAGGATTTGGTGAAGATAAGATCTGAGATAAGCTCTACAGACGTGTAGGGCTACATGGCAAAAACGGGCGCTGACACCACCTCAACTAATACATAACCATGAAAATTGTCATTTGGACTACACGGATTATGGACTACAACACGCCAGGCGATTAGAAAGGACTGTTGTTCACTAATGACGGAAGAATATGGACAATGTGCGAACACACATGTAATCTGTTTTTGACTGTCTTATGCTGAACTGCAGCAATGCTTTCATATTCTGTTGTAATAGGTCAAATGTAAGAAAAACAAATATATATATATATATATATATATATATAAAAAAAAAAATTAAAGCTGCAAGCAGCATGACGGGCCCTCGCACCCCACGCTTGTCGGCGACTGGCAAGGACGGGGTCACTGCAGTTCCCGGGGCAGAGCATAAATTCTCTCCTCCCTGAATCTCCTAAAGCCCTTTTAGAAATGCTTGTTTTAACAGACTTAATGGCACCATCTGCTGGACAAAGTTGCGTACTACGTGCAAAGATGAGGGAATCAGTCAGACAGGGGCAGGTGTCACTTTCACTACAGTAGAACGCCCAAAGGTTTACGAAAAGTCACAATTTTCGCAGTGAACAACCAAAACCCATATAAGTACATCCTGAAAAAATTAAAAGAGAATCCAAAGACCTCGAAAGGAACGGCAGCTCATCAGATATTTTCTAACATTTCTTGTCCAAAGTAGGTGGCGCTACAATAATTGTATGAATATTGTCATATGGATGTGTTCAGATAGGGACCAGCAACAATACTGTAAAGTTTGATGCACTTTGGACTGAATTAAAGCACATTTAACACTACTTCCAGTTCCAACCCGCGTCATCAAATCAAAGAAATTTTTGAGGGGCCAGAACACCCACGCCACTTGGACGAAAAGTCAATTTTTTTTTCTCAGGACACTGACTATACTTGTAACTATCTATTTCCACATTTTGAAGTCAATCTGACAAGGTTAAATGCCAGACCCTCCCACATTCCAAAGCCAAGATTTTTCCATTTCAAGGTGTTTTTTCAAGTTTGCGGACATAATAGCAGACTTCCTGTTGGGTTTAGACTATGGGTCCAAGAGACTTTTTTGTGCGTCCTGGAATGTTACATAAATGTGACATATTTCCAGATTTTTAGACGCAACGGGCTTCCGGGGCTGTTCCGTTGAAAATTTGTAGGTGGCGCTAGAGAGGCATTTTGCCACGCCTGTGCTTGGGGCACTTACTCAGATCAGTATTGGAGGGAAACGAATCTCTCTGCCCATTTTCAGGACTTTTCGTGCATGTATGACGAAATGCTGATTTTCGGCCTGAACAGAAGAACGAGAAAAATAATAATAATAATAATAATAATAACAATAATTAAAGCTGCAAGCAGCATTGGACGGGCCCTCGCAATCCACGCTTGTCGGCGACGGGCAAGGACGGGGTCACTGCAGTTCCCGGGGCAGAGCGTAAATTCTCCCCCTGCCTGAATGTACTGTATGCAGTTTGGCAGACAGCTAACAGTTCTTCAATGAGAGGCAAAGTCTTCTTTCTTCAAGGATTTATTTTGTCACTCCCAATTCAAGTTGACTGTAAAACTGAAATACATACAACAAAAGATGATTCCAAATAGAATTCTGAATATATTTTAAGTATCTCTAAGTACAGTATCTCTTACTTCTCTTTACATCCAATTTATAAATAGTAAATAAATATTCTCTTTACAACTTTATAATTAACTTAAAAGTATCTTATGAACACACAATGTCCATGTATAATGACACATTGTAATGACTAAATAATGCACTTCTCCTAAACCCCTTTTAGAAATGCTTGTTTTAACAGACTAAATGGCACCATCTGCTGGACAAAGTAGCGTACTACGTGTAAAGATGAGGGAATCAGTCAGACGGGGCAGGTGTCACTTTCGCTACAGTAGAACGCCCAAAGTTTAACGAAAAGTCACAATTTTCGCAGTGAACGACCAAAACCCTTATAAGTACATCCTGAAAAAAATTGAAGAGAATCCCTGAAAGGAAGAAGACCCTGAAAGGAAGAGCAGCTCATACAACAAACACCAGATATTTTGTAACATTTCTTGTCCACAGTGGGTGGCGCTACAATAATTGTATGAATATTGTCATATGGATGTGTTCAGATAGGGACCAGCAACAATACTGTAAAGTTTGATGCACTTTGGACCACTTTGGACTGAATTAAAGCACATTTAATACTACCTCTTGTTACATCTCGCGTCATCAAATACTAAGACATTTTTGAGGGGCCAGAACACCCACGCCACTTCGACGAAAAGTCAATTTTTTTTCTCAAGATATTGCCTATACTTGTAACTATCTATTTCCACATTTGAAGTCAATCTGACAAGGTTAAATGCCAGACCCTCCCACATTCCAAAGCCAAGATTTCTCCATTTCAAGGTGTTTTTTCAAGTTTGCGGACAAAATAGCAGACTTCCTGTTGGGTTTAGACTATGGCGCCTTTTGATGTTTTGGTGCGTCCTGGGATGTTACATAAATGTGACATATGTTCAGATTTTTAGACGCAACGGGCTTCCGGTCCAGGTCAGTTGAAAATTTCTAGGTGGCGCTAAAGAGCCATTTTGCCACGCCCGTGCTGGGGGCACATATTTAGATCAGTATTGGACGCAAACGAATCTGTCTGCCCATTTTCAGGACTTTTCGTGCATGTATGACAAAATGCTGATTTTCGGCCTGAACAGAAGAACGAGAAAAATAATAATAACTAGAAAACAGACACTAAAAATTAAATACATTCTAATTGTTAGCATGCTAATGCCAACATGCTAATTGGTAATATGCTATTCGCCAACATGCTAATGCTGCCACTAATGCAACCACCAATTCGTAGCCACTAAAAATTAGCATTAGCCGCTAATGTTAGCAATTAGCATGAGGCGCTAGCCACTAATTTTAGCATTGGTTTAGTGTTAGCATGTCTTTTTAGACACTAAAAATTAAATACATGCTAATTGTTAGCATGCTAATGCTAACATGCTAATTGCTAATATGCTTTTCGCTAACATGCTAATGCGGCCACTAATGCTACCACCAATTTCTAGCTACTAAAAATTAGCATTAGCCGCTAATGTTAGCAATTAGCATGACGCGCTAGCCAATGACAGACAGACACCTGTCATTGTTCAACTTGGGTGCCAAAAGCCAAAATGGCCGCCCCACGGACCAGTTACTTCAGGTAGAAGTTTCCCGAGTGGGCTGTTTCCATTAACATTGCCCCAAAATGGCCGCCCTACAGACCAGTTGCTTATGTTTTCCCGCCTCTTTCTGTGGAGCCCCTGGTTGCCACGGTTACCAGTTTGAATTTCAGTTACGAAGACAGGGAGAGAGAGAAAAAATGCTGAAACTACGGCCTCGAACAGGAAGGCCTTGTGGCCAAACCGTGTGTCCAATCGTTGAACCGACTTCACTTTGGGCATCTTGAGGCTTTCCTGAACGTCTAGATATGCAGTTTGTGGGTAAAATGTAGAAATGTGAGCTATTTAAAGCGATTTAAAACAAAGGATTGCTTCTGCTTTGCTCCACAAATTTAACATTGCAGTCTATGGAGCGGAGGAAGGGGTTTGCTGGCGCAGCTTTGCGTCTCACGCCAAAACTATAAGACTTACAGCTTTAGCAGACAAATTGTGAGCGAGAAGACAAATTTTCCTACGTTTCTATGTATAAATTATGTCTGTGGTGTGAAATTTGTGGCCACGGGAGCAGTTTCTGTTTTATTTTTTGCCTAATTTTCTTCTCTCCTCTCACTCTAGCTGTCCCTCTAGCGCGAACATTCCGCGCAATACACACCCATTATAAACCCCGAAATTTGAGTAAAAACCTTCACAACTTTGAGGCTTAATGGTTTAAAAACGGTAAAAGGTGTCGATAAGTGAAGGGAATCTCTGAAGAGAAGACAAGAGTGTCTACGTTTTAAAGTTTAAATGAGGTGTCTGGGTGAAAGTATGCCAGAGCAATTGATTGTAGAAAATGCCTGTTGATTTTTCGGGGTCTCCCATTCATTTCAATGGGAAATTTTTTCGCCTTTTTTCGCGAATAAATTGGCGAAAAATCACCGATCGCTTATCCAAGTAATAGCATAGGATTCGGGATCAAAACACACGTTTCGATATATAATGTGTTGGGGTCCTCTTGCCGGTTCGGGCCGCATTAATCGGCGAAAAAGGGCGGAAAATGAATAATAATAATAAAACTGCAAAGAAACACGCAGAAGATCAAGAGTTGCCTCGTGCCATAGGCACGAGGCCCCTCCTCCCTATGGGAGGAGGGGCCTCTTGACATAGGCACTCGGCACTAATAATAATAATAATAATAATAATAATAATAACTAGAAAATTCCCCCGGAAATTTTTGAAGTGCCGAGTGGGCTGTTGCCATTAGCTGCTAATGTTAGCAATTAGCATGACGCGCTAGCCACTAACTTTAGCATTAGTTTAGTGTTAGCATGTCTCTTTAGACACTAAAAATTAAGTAGATGCTAATTGCTAACATGCTAATGCTAACATGCTAATTGCTAATATGCTATTCGCTAACATGCTAATGCTGCCACTAATGCTACCACCAATTTCTAGCTACTAAAAATTAGCATTAGCCGCTAATGTTAGCAATTAGCATGACGCGCTAGCCAATGACAGACAGACACCTGTCATTGTTCAACTTGGGTGCCAAAAGCCAAAATGGCCGCCCCACAGACCAGTTACTTCAGTTAGAATTTTCTCGGAGTGGGCTGTTTCCATTAACATTGCCCCAAAATGGCCGCCCTACAGACCAGTTACTTATGTTTTCCCGCCTCTTTCTGTGGAGCCCCTGGTTGCCACGGTTACCAGTTTGAATATCAGTTAGAAAAGGACTAGAGTGGGCGAAAATGCTGAAACCACGGCCTCGAACAGGAAGGCCTTGTGGCCAAACCGTGTGTCTAATCGTTGAACCGACTTCACTTTGGGCATCTTGAGGCTTTCCTGAACGTCTAGATATGCAGTTTCTGGGTAAAATGTAGAAATGTGAGCTATTTAAAGCGATTTAAAACAAAGGATTGCTTCTGCTTTGCTCCACAAATTTAACATTGCAGTCTATGGAGCGAGGAAGGGGTTTGCTGGCGCAGCTTTGCGTCTCACGCCAAAACTATAAGACTTACAGCTTCAGCGGACAAATTGTGAGCGAGAAGACAAATTTTCCTACGTTTCTATGTATAAATTATGTCTGTGGTGTGAAATTTGTGGCCACGGGAGCAGTTTCTATTTTATTTTTTGCCTAATTTTCTTCTCTCTTCTCACTCTGGCAGTTGGTGTCTCACCCTCTGGCGCGAACATTCCGCGCAATACACACCCATTATAAACCCCCGAAATCTGAGTAAAACCCTTCACCGCTTTGAGGCTTCATGGTTTAAAAACGGTAAAAGGTGTCGATAAGTGAAGGGAATCTCTGAAGAGAAGACAAGAGTGCCTACATTTACAGTTTCAATGAAGTCTCTGGGTGAAAGTATGCCAGAGCAGTTGATTGTTGAAAATGCCTGTTGATCTTTCTTTTTTTTCGGGGACTCCCATTCATTTGAATGGGAAATTTTTTCGCCGCTTTTCGCGAATAAATTCGCGAAAAACTCACCAATCGCTTATTCAAGTAAAAGCCCGGGATTCGGGATCAAAACACACGTTTCGATATATCATGTGTTGGGGTCCTCTGGCCGGTTCGGGCCGCATTAATCGGCGAAAAAGGGCGGAAAAGGAATAATAACTAGAAAATTCCCGCAGAAATTTTGAAAGTGCCGAGTGGGCTGTTGCCATTAGCTGCTAATGTTAGCAATTAGCATGATGCGCTAGCCACTTATTTTCACATTGGTTTAGTGTTAGCATGTCTTTTAAGCCGCTAAAAATTAAGTAGATGCTAATTGCTAACATGCTAATGCTAACATGCTAATTGCTAATATGCTATTCGCCAACATGCTAATGCTGCCACTAATGCAACCACCAATTTCTAGCCACTAAAAATTAGCATTAGCCGCTAATGTTAGCAATTAACATGATGCGCTAGCCAATTATTTTAACATTGGTTTAGTGTTAGCATGACTTTTAAGCCACTAAAAATTAAGTAGATGCTAATTGCTAACATGCTAATGCTAACATGCTATTCGCTAACATGCTAATGCTGCCACTAATGCTACCACCAATATCCATCACTAAAAATTAGCATTAGCCGCTAATGTTAGCAATTAGCATGACGCGCTAGCCAATGACAGACGGTCACCTGTCATTGTTCAACTTGGGTGCCAAAAGCCAAAATGGCCGCCCCACAGACCAGTTACTTCAGTTAGAAGTTTCCAGTGGGCTGTTTCCATTCACATTGCCCCAAAATGGCCGCCCTACAGACCAGTTACTTATGTTTTCCCGCCTCTTTCTGTGGAGCCCCTGGTTGCCACGGTTACCAGTTTGAATATCAGTTAGAAAAGGACTAGAGTGGGCGAAATGCTGAAACCACGGCCTCGAACAGGAAGGCCTTGTGGCCAAACCGTGGTGTCCAATCGTTGAACCAACTTCACTTTGGGCATCTTGAGGCTTTCCTGAACGTCTAGATATGCAGTTTGTGGGTAAAATGTAGAATGTGAGCTATTTAAAGCGATTTAAAACAAAGGATTGCTTTCTGCTTTGCTCCACAAATTTAACATTGCAGGTCTATGGAGGCGAGGAAGGGGTTTGCTGGCGCAGCTTTGCGTCTCACGCCAAAACTATAAGACTTACAGCTCCAGCGGACAAATTGTGAGCGAGAAGACACATTTTCCTACGTTTCTATGTATAAATTATGTCTGTGGTGTGAAATTTGTGGCCACCGGGAGCAGTTTCTATTTTATTTTTTGCCTAATTTTCTTCTCTCTTCTCACTCTGGCAGTTGGTGTCTCACCCTCTGGCGCGAACATTCCGCGCAATACACACCCATTATAAACCCCCGAAATCTGAGTAAAACCCTTCACCGCTTTGAGGCTTCATGGGTTTAAAAACGGTAAAAGGTGTCGATAAGTGAAGGGAATCTCTGAAGAGAGACAAGAGTGCCTACATTTTACAGTTTCAATGAAGTCTCTGGGTGAAAGTATGCCAGAGCAGTTGATTGTTTGAAAATGCCTGTTGATCTTTCTTTTTTTTTCGGGGACTCCCATTCATTTGAATGGGAAATTTTTTCGCCGCTTTTCGCGAATAAATTCGCGAATAAATTCGTGAAAAACTCACCAATCGCTATTCAAGTAATAGCCCTGATTCGGGATCAAACACACGTTTCGATATATCATGTGTTGGGGTCCTCTGGCCGGTTCGGGCCGCATTATCGGCGAAAAGGCGGAAAAGGAATAATAATAAGTAAAAAATAAAACTGCAAGAAACACGCAGAGATCAGATGTGCCTCGTGCTATGGCACGAGGCCCCTCCTCCCTATGGGAGGAGGGCCTCTTGACATAGGCACTCGGCACTAATAGTAAAAATAAAAACTGCAAAGAAACCGACAGAAGATCAAGAGTTGCCTCGTGCCTGTGTGCACGAGGCCCCTCCTCCCTATGGGAGGAGGGGCCTCTTGACATAGGCCTCGCAACTAGAATAGTAAAAATAAAACGTGCAAAGAAACACGCAGAAGATCAAGAGTTGGCTCTTGCCTGTGGCACGAGGCCCCTCCTCCCTATTGGAGGAGGGGCCCTCTTGACATAGGCACTCTTACTAATAATTAAAATAAAACTGCAAAGAAACACGCAGAAGATCAAGAGTTGCCTCGTGCCTGTGGCACGAGGCCCCTCCTCCCTATGGGAGGAGGGGCCTCTTGACATAGGCACTCGGCACTAATAATAATAATAAACAGTACGAAACAATAGGCTCCTGCAACTCCGTTGCATGGCCCGTTGGGCCCTGCACTTCGTTGCTCGGGCCCTAATAATAATAATAATAAACAGTACGAAAACAATAGGGTCCTTGCAACTCCGTTGCATGGCCCGTTGGGCCCCTGCACTTCGTTGCTCGGGCACCTAATAATAATAAACAGTACCAAAACAATAGGTCCTTGCAACTCCGTTTGCATGGCCCCGTTGGGCACCTGCACTTCGTTGCTCGGGCCCTAATAATAATAATAATAAACAGTACGAAAACAATAGGTCCTTGCAACTCCGTTGCATGGCCCCGTTGGGCCCCTGCACTTCGTTGCTCGGGCCCTAATAATAATAACAATAATACAGTACGAAAACAATAGGGTCCTTGCAACTCCGTTGCATGGCCCCGTTGGCCCCTGCACTTCGTTGCTCGGCCCTAAAAATCTAAATCTGTACTCTGGGTAATGGGGGCGGGACTAGATAAGCTTTGGCTTCTCCCGCTTTCATTTCGGCCAGGTCACTTGTACTCATACTGATATTGATTTGATGTGTGATGATGATCGAATTGACTTGCCGAAATGAATGAATAAATAAATTTTAGTATTATTACTAGTGTGCATCAGTTATTGCTTTTAGTGCATTTTGGCATTTTTATGTGAAACATGTTTTATCATTTTATTTTATGATTATTGTACACACCTCACTCTGGCTTCCCCCCACCATCCAAAGACATGCTCAATAGGTTCATTGTGATTCTAAATTGTCCATAGGTGTGCATGTGAGTGTGATGGTTGTCTGTCTCTCTGTCTTAGCCCTGCGATGGACTGGCGACCTGTCCAGGGTGTACCCCACCTCTAGCTTGGTGACATCTGGGATAGGCTCCTGCAGACCCCTGCGACCCTTAACAGAATAAGTGGTTACACAAGATGAATGAATGGATGAATGAATGAATGGACACCCTCACAAAGCTATTATATTTGAGGGAGTATTATAATAAATGTTTATTAAGTTCAAGTACTTTATAAATATTTTCTTGTCCAAAAAATCTATGGCCCTAAAGTTGGCCATTGTTTTATTCTAAATGGTGTTTGAAGAGAATGTGTTTTTTAATGTCCATAGCTCATACTGTCAACCAAATTTGTTTACAGAAGCTGTTAAAAAGAAGTCGTCACTGGCCGCACAGGTGAACCAGCAGGAAGCAGAGAGGGCACTGTCGAAATGGTTCACTGGGGCAAGAGACAGAGGAGAACGAAGGGCATCCAGCCAGTGCCAAAGTAAACAGTAGTAAGAAGTGGTAGAATATGAATTTGTTTCATTGCAGTTACTCTGTTAAAATATTACTTAGTTACAAGTAAAATTACTAAAACAAAGTAAAGAACTTCAACTTTAACAAAGACTATCATGAATATTGCATTGTATTTTCATTACCAATAAATCCGTTGATGATTTTGTTGGAAAATATTTAGCTGAAACCAGAAATATTCATAAAGAAAACGTTGAATCAGAGAATGTGACCATTTTTTAAATTAGACAGAGCCTGACTCAAACTGGTTGGTGATTATATTTATTTTTGATTAATTGTTGCAGCTCTAGGTTAGGATGTTTATTCATATTGTACTCAGTACTCATTTAGGATGTTGTAAGGCAATATTTGTATGTGTACATCTGTAGGAGGTTTGTGAAAGTTTGTGAGCCGGCTGAGGTGAACCGTGAAAAATCAGCGGCACGCCCGGCACCGCAGACCGAGCAAGGCGCGCTGTCGTCGGACGCACTGGCGGCCTCGACTGACCCCCCATGGAAGGCGAACACAGGCATGTCCCCCTCATCTCACGTCCATTCGAGCTGATTGTCATAAAAACTGATCAAAAGCATGTATTGGGAGCCAGGGTGGAGCTCAGCACGGCCGTTTTCAGCAGAAATGCACAAATCGCTTTATCTCGCCAGCAGAGACGCGTTTGTGCACACAACACATTTACCTGCAAACTGGCAAATTACACCAGTTCTGCCTCTGATTATGCCATATGTCATGCAACAGGCGGGTGGAGGCTGAACGTGACCTGTCTGGTGGAGCTGCAGTGCGTGGAGCCGGCTGAGGTGAACCGTGAAAAATCAGCGGCACGGGTCAGGGTTTCGTACGCAGCAGAGCAGCAACTTCGCTGCGATCTATGAAAGTCATCCCTCGATCCAAGCTTTTGTCGGCCGAGGTCAGCCAGCAAACGCCCCTCCTTCCCTTCGCTCGGGGTACCAGGGGCGCGAAGAGCGGAGGCAGAGGAAAATATTCTAAGTCTAGAGGGTGCTTGGACTACCAGGGGCGCGAAGAGAGGAGGCAGAGGAAAATGCACTAAGTGTAAAAGGTGGTTGGACTACCAGGGGCGCGAAGAGAGGAGGCAGAGGAAAATGCACTAAGTGTAAAAGGTGGTTGGACTACCAGGGGCGCGAAGAGAGGAGGCAGAGGGAAATATTCTAAGTGTAGAGGGTGCTTGGACTACCATGGGTGCGGAGAGAGGAGCTAGAGGAAAATGCACTAAGTGTAAAAAATGGTTGGACTTCCAGGGGCGCGAAGAGAGGAGGCAGAGGGAAATATTCTAAGTCTAGAGGGTGCTTGGACTACCAGGGGCGCGAAGAGAGGAGGCAGAGGAAAATCCACTAAGTGTAAAAGGTGGTTGGACTACCAGGGGCGCGAAGAGAGGAGGCAGAGGGAATATTCTAAGTGTAGAGTGTGGTTGGACTACCAGGGACGCGAAGAGAGGAGTCAGAGGGAAATGCACTAAGTGTAGAGGGTGGTTGGACTACCAGGGCGCGAAGAGAGGAGGCAAAGGGAAATGCACTAAGTGTAGAGTGTGTTGGACTACCAAGGGCGCGAAGAGAGGAGGCAAGAGGGAAATATTCTAAGTGTAGAGTGTGGTTGGACTACCAGGGGTGCGAAGAGAGGAGGCAGAGGGAAATTTTCTAAGTGTAGAGGGTGGTTGGACTACCAGGGGCGCGAAGAGAGGAGGCAGAGGGAAATGCACTAAGTGTAGAGTGTGGTTGGACTACCAAGGGCGCGAAGAGGGGAGGCAGAGGCAAATGTTTAAGTGTAGAGGGTGGTTGGACTACCAGGGGCCGTTAAAATTTCAAAGTGTTTCAGACGGGAGAAGGGACAGAGCTGGGGACCTTTGGGGCTTGTGCCCTTCCTCCGGTGTCAAGCAGTGGTATCCGTAAACTTCGACCACACCAGCAGATTTACAGGCAAGCAATTTTCAAAACGGTTGACCTCCAGGCAGTGCGAGGCTCGCTTTTCCACTGACCGAACGGCATTCGTGCATGCCATCGAGGGCCTCCGCGGGCCCCTGGACCTCCAGGGCGCATTCTGCGGTCGGTTCCCCCGGCCAGCATGCTCGCCTCCCCCGGCCCGGGGCTGCGACTCTTGCGGTCCTCCGCATCCCGGTGCCTGACACCCATTGGTAGCGAGACCGAGACGCCCCGTCTCTCTCCTCACAGCGGTCCTTCCACGGAGTCCGTCGCAGGGTGTCCCGGACCCCCCCATCCCGTCGGGAGGGGGGGGGGCAGCTCCTGCAGACTGCGGCGCCGTCTCCAGAAGCAACTCGGTGTTCTCAAAGCGAACAGGACATAAGCGTGTATGTTGTGTATATATACATCCCTCCCCGGAGGGAGGGATGAAGCAGCCGAGCCGAGCCGCGGGCCCCGGTTCCTCCGAGACCCCCGGTGAGGCCAACCCAGACCAGACCGCCTCCGGCTCGCGGTGGGTGGGTCAGGCTAGCACCGCTCGCCCGGGGCCTGCCTCCACCCGCCCGACTGGGGAGGTTTAGACGGTTGGGCTACCTGGTTGATCCTGCCAGTAGCATATGCTTGTCTCAAAGATTAAGCCATGCAAGTCTAAGTACACACGGCCGGTACAGTGAAACTGCGAATGGCTCATTTAATCAGTTATGGTTCCTTTGATCGCTCTCACGTTACTTGGATAACTGTGGCAATTTTTGAGCTTATACATGCAAACGAGCGCAGAGCTCCGGGGATGCGTGCATTTATCAGACCCAAAACACTCACATCCCATTCGAGCTGATTGTAATAAAAACTGATCAAAATGATGTATTGGGAGCCAGGGTGGAGCTCAGCCCGGCCGTTCTGAGCAGAAATGACCAAATCGCTTTATCTCGCCAGCAGAGACGCATTTGTGCACACAACACATTTACCTGCAAAACTGGCAAAATTACACCAGCTCTGCCTCTCATTATGCTATATGTGACACAACAGGCAGTCTGGAGTCTGATCAGGACCTGTCTGCTTGAGCTGCAGTGCGCTGAGCCAGCTGGGGGGGACCGTGAAAACATCAGCGCATGTCTGACCACCACAAGCCGAGGAAGGCGCACTGTGTTCGGCTGCGCGGTCGGCCTGCACTCACCCCCGTGGAAGGCGAAGACAGGCATCTCCGCCTCATCCCACACCCCATTCGGACTGATTGTAATAAAAACTGATCAAAATGATGCATTGGGAGCCAGGGTGGAGGTCAGCACGGCCGTTTTAAACAGAAATGACCAAATCGCTTTATCTCGCCGAGAGAAGCGATATTTGTACACACAGCATATTTACCTGCAAAACTGGAGAGAAATTACACCAATTCTGCCTCTCATTAGGCTATATGTGAGGCAACTGATCAAAATGATGTATTGTGAGCCAGGGTGGAGCTCAGCCCGGCTGTTCTGAGCAGAAATGACCAAATCGCTTTATCTCGCCGAGAGAAGCGATATTTGTACACACAGCATATTTACCTGCAAAACTGGCAAAATTACACCAGCTCTGCCTCTCATTATGCTATATGTGACACAACAGGCAGTCTGGAGTCTGATCAGGACCTGTCTGCTTGAGCTGCAGTGCGCTGAGCCAGCTGGGGGGGACCGTGAAAAATCAGCGGCATGTCTGACCAGCACAAGCCGAGGAAGGCGCCCCGTGGTCGGCTGCGCGGAAATGCACTAAGTGTAAAAAATGGTTGGACTAGCAGGGGCGCGAAGAGAGGAGGCAGAGGGAAATTTTCTAAGTGTAGTTTTTCACCGGTTTTCAGCCAGCCAGACTGTTTTTTGGAGATTTTGGTTGGAGGAGCAGCAGCGCTCTGTGGATTTAGACGGAGACGCCGGCGCGGAAAACGAGCTGGAGCGCTCGTCAAGCTGCGGCAGCGGGGATTGCGCACCGCTCTCCCGTCCATACACTTGGGAAACGTCCGCTCTCTGGCTAACAAAATGGATGAACTGCTTCTTCTCCTAACCAAGAACTCAGACTTTTGCCGTTCAGCCGCCCTGTGCTTCACTGAAACCTGGCTCAGCGAACACATCCCGGACAGCGCACTACGGCTGCCGGGCTTCCAGCTGTTCCGTGCGGACCGCTGCGCGGAACTGTCTGGGAAGTCAAAGGGTGGAGGAACGTGCTTCTACATTAACGAAGGTTGGTGTACAGATCTCACAGTGCTAAAGAAGTTATGCAGCCCTCACTTGGAATCACTCTTCATAAACTGTAGACCATTTTATTCACCGCGGGAGTTCGCATAGTTCGTGCTGGTCGGTGTGTACATTCCACCGCAGGCGTGCGTAACGGAGGCGTTACATCACCTCGCCGACCAGATTACAGACGTGGAGAAAACACACCCGGACTCTCTGCTAATCATTCTCGGGGATTTTAACAGAGCAAATCTCAAAGTCGAAATGCCAAAATATAGACAGCACGTGACGTGTCCCACCAGGGACATGAACACTCTGGACCACTGCTACACCACAATAAAGGACGCATATCGCTCTGTCCCCCGTGCTGCTTTGGGACTTTCTGACCACTGCCTGGTCCACCTCATCCCATCCTACAGGCAAAAGCTGAAATCTGCTAAGCCTGCAGTGAAAACTGTGAAGAGATGGACGGACGAGTCAAAGATGCAGTTACAGGCCTGCTTTGACTGCACTGATTGGAGCGTCTTTGAAGCAGCAGCCTCAGACCTGGATGAACTAACCGACACTGTGACATCTTACATCGGCTTTTGTGAGGACATGTGCGTGCAGACCAAAACCTTCTGCACATTCAACAACAACAAACCATGGTTCACTGCAGAACTGAGACGGCTACGCCAGGACAAGGAGGAGGCCTACAGGAGTGGGGATCGAGACCTGTACAAGCAGGCCAGGAACAAGCTGACAAAGGAGATCAAGGCAGCAAAGAGGAAGTACAGTGAGAAGCTGAAGGACCACTTTTCTGCCAACGACACCTCTACAGTTTGGAAAGGCCTGCAGACCATCACCAACTACAGGAGACCATCCCCCCACCCTGTGGGGAGCCCCCGCCTGGCAGAGGACCTCAGCGACTTCTACTCCAGGTTTGAAAGGACTTTCACACCTTTCACTTCCCCCACCATCTCCATCACAAAAGGCCTTGCAGCTCCACAAACCACACCCGACCCCCTGCCTGCGCTGAGGATCTGCGAACAGGATGTGCGTCAGCTCTTTCAGAGACAGAGGATTAGGAAGGCCCCGGGACCCGATGGAGTGTCTCCGTCCTGCCTGAAAGTCTGTGCTGACCAGCTGGCTCCCATCTTCACTCAGATCTTCAACAACTCCCTGGAGCTGTGCGAGGTCCCCTCCTGCCTCAAACGCTCCACCATCATCCCGGTTCCCAAGAAGTGGACTCATTCAGGTTCCTAGGGTCCACAATTTCACGGAACATGAAGTGGTCCGCCCACATAGACTCCGTGAGGAAGAAGGCCCAGCAGAGGCTGTACTTTCTGCGCCAGCTCAGAAAGTTCAACCTGCCTCAGGAGCTGCTGATCATATTCTACACTGCAATAGTCCAGTCTGTCCTGACCACGTCCATCACTGTCTGGTTTGGATCCTCCACCAGGCATGACAGGGACAGACTGCAGAGAACAGTCAGGGCTGCGGAGAGGATCATTGGCACCGATCTTCCCTCCATCCAGGACCTGTACCGGTCCCGGGTCAGGAAGCGGGCCAGGAAAATCTCCACAGACCCCTCACACCCTGGTCACAAACTGTTCAGACTCCTCCCCTCAGGCCGGCGTTACAGAGCACTGTACGCCAAAACCACCCGCCACAAGGACAGTTTTTTCCCCCGGGCTGTCGCTCTGATGAACTCTGAGCAGTCACAGAGCGAGAGACCATCCACATGAACAATAAACAATGACTCTGCCCTGTAAATATTCACTGTACAATAACCCCGGTGTATATTACCTATATTTTATATGTACAGTTTGAGATTTATTTTATTCTTATTTCGCTATTTAAGTTTGTACTGTACCAGAGAGTAAAAGTTACCAGAGTCAAATTCCTTGTATGTGCACATACTTGGCCAATAAAGCTGATTCTGATTCTGATTCTGTAGAGGGTGGTTGGACTACCAGGGGAGCGAAGAGAGGAGGCAGAGGGAAATATTCTAAGTGTAGAGGGTGGTTGGACTACCAGGGGCGCGAAGAGAGGCAGAGGCTTGTGCCCTTCTCCCGGTGCCGTTAAAATTTCAAAGTGTTTTCAGACCGGGAGAAGGGACGGAGCTGGGGACCTTTGGGGCTTGTGCCCTTCCTCCGGTGTCAAGCAGTGGTATCCGTAAACTTCGACCACCACCAGCAGATTTACAGGCAAGGCAATTTTCAAAAATGTTGACCTCCAGGCAGTGCGAGGCTCGCTCTTCCACTGACCGAACAGCATTCGTGGCATGCCATCGGAGGGCCTCCGCGGGCCCCTGGACCTCCAGGGCGCATTCTGCGGTCGGTTCCCCCGGCCAGCATGCTCGCCTCCCCTGGCCCGGGGCTGCGCGGCCCATTGGTAGCGAGACCGAGACGCCCCGTCTCTCTCCTCACAGTGGTCCTTCCACGGAGTCCGTCGCAGGGTGTCCCGGACCGGGAGGGGGAGGGGCAGCTCCCGCAGACTGCGGCGCCGTCTCCGGAAGCAACTCGGTTTTCTCAAAGCAAACAGGGCATACGCATGTATGTTGTGTATATACATTCCTCCCTCCGGGGAGGGATGAAGCAGCCGAGCCGAGCCGCGGGCCCCGGTTCCTCTGAGACCCCCGGTGAGGCCAACCCAGACCAGACCGCCACCGGCTCGCGGTGGGTGGGTCAGTCTAGCCCCGCTCGCCCGGGGCCTGCCTCCACCCGCCCCACTGGGGAGGTTAAGACGGTTGGGCTACCTGGTTGATCCTGCCAGTAGCATATGCTTGTCTCAAAGATTAAGCCATGCAAGTCTAAGTACACAGTGAAACTGCGAATGGCTCATTAAATCAGTTATGGTTCCTTTGATTGCTCTCACCTTACTTCGATAACTGTGGCAGTTTTTGAGCTAATACATGCAAACGAGCGCCGACCTCCGGGGATGCGTGCATTTATCAGAGCCAAAACACTCACATCCCATTCGAGCTGGTTGTCATAAAAACTGATCAAAATTATGCATTGGGAGCCAGGGTGGAGGTCAGCACGGCCGTTTTAAACAAAAATGACCAAATCGCTTTATCTCGCCGAGAGAAGCGATATGTGTACACACAGCATATTTACCTGCAAAACTGGAGAAATTACACCAATTCTGCCTCTCATTAGGCTATATGTGAGGCAACTGATCAAAATGATGTATTGTGAGCCAGGGTGGAGCTCAGCCCGGCTGTCCTGAGCAGAAATGACCAAATCGCTTTATCTCGCCAGCAGAGACGCATTCGTGCACACAAGACATTTACCTGCAAAACTGGCAAAATTACACCAGCTCTGCCTCTCATTATGCTATATGTGACACAACAGGCAGTCTGGAGTCTGATCAGGACCTGTCTGCTTGAGCTGCAGTGCGCTGAGCCAGCTGGGGGGGACTGTGAAAAATCAGCGGCATGTCTGACCACCACAAGCCGAGGAAGGCGCACTGTGTTCGTCTGCGCGGTCGGCCTCCACTCACCCCCGTGGAAGGCGAAGACAGGCATCTCCGCCTCATCCCACAACCCATTCGGACTGATTGTAATAAAAACTGATCAAAATGATGTATTGGGAGCCAGGGTGGAGCTCAGCCCGGCCGTTCTGAGCAGAAATGACCAAATCTCGCCAGCAGAGACGCATTTGTGCACACAACACATTTACCTGCAAAACTGGCAAAATTACACCAGTTCTGCCTCTGATTATGCCATATGTCACGCAACAGGCGGGGTGGAGGCTGAACGTGACCTGTCTGGTGGAGCTGCAGTGCGTGGAGCCGGCTGAGGTGAACCGTGAAAAATCAGCGGCACGGGTCAGGGTTTCGTACGCAGCAGAGCAGCAACTTCGCTGCGATCTATTGAAAGTCATCCCTCGATCCAAGCTTTTGTCGGCCGAGGTCCGCCAGCAAAAGCCCCCTCCATCCCTTCGCTCGGGGTACCAGGGGCGCGAAGAGCGGAGGCAGAGGACAATGCACTAAGTGTAAAAAATGGTTGGACTACCAGGGGCGCGAAGAGAGGAGGCAGAGGGAAATATTCTAAGTGTAGAGGGTGCTTGGACTACCAGGGGTGCGGAGAGAGGAGCTAGAGGATAATGCACTAAGTGTAAAAAATGGTTGGACTACCAGGGGCGCGAAGAGAGAAGGCAGAGGGAAATATTCTAAGTGTAGACGGTGGTTGGACTATGTATTGGGAGCCAGGCTGCAGCTCAGCATGGCCGTTTTCAGCAGAAATGCACAAATCGCTTCATCTCGCCAGCAGAGACGCATTTGTGCACACAACACATTTACCTGTCAAACTGGCAAAATTCGACCGATTCTGCCTCTGATTATGCCGAAATATGACAAATCCAAACATAATAAGAACTTTTCCATTGTTCTAATTCTTGGCTGGCTAGTTTTCATCTACAAGTGTGTTAAAATTGTACTGAGCTGAATTTAACCTGAAAATTTATAGTTGGTGGGTGAATGTTAACCACACAGTATTTACCTGTGCAAAAAACATGAATTCTAATTGCTCCCTGTTGACTTCTCTCAACCATTGTCTTCCTGTCACATTTAGATTTGTCCAGATCACAGTTGTTCACACACTGTTGAAAAAGTGTTCTTCTTTGCCATTTCCAGCTTAATTCTTTAAATCTTTGAGGCTTATTGTCTTAGCAATTAATGTAAGCCTATTTTTTCATCCCTAGGTTGCCATGGTGGCATTTACAAGTGTAGATGATGCAACAAGGCAAAAGATGAAATACATTCTGTCAAACGAGCCGGCATTGGACTATAGCATGTTTGGCCGTCACGAAAAAGAGGTTTAAGGACTTCTTTTGTCTTTTCAACATTGTATATGGTAAGTAAGTTAGAGAAGTTATCATTTCGTCTGCAGGGATTCAAGTTCTCTGTAGCCCTGATGGATTTCCGTCAGTCGGAAAAATTAAAGTAAATTAGAGGAAAAATGCCTCACGAGATGAAAATGCAAGAATCTCTTTGTACTGAATTGCACTATTTTGAGAACTGCTCATATAATTACTTTAGTTGAGGCTTCAATGGTACAATGCAGGCTTCAGATTTGAAATAAACATTTATATGTATATATTTATTTAAATTTGGAACAATTGTACCAGAACTGAAAGACGACTGAAGAGCACAACTGGCAAACTGATACAGCTGATGACAATCAACTGATCTGCAATGGAGCTGTTAAACTGGTCCTTGAACGCAATTGACAGAGTGTTCTCAACACGGAAGGCGGGTTCTGGTGAACCCGAATGTCCAGTGGGGACCTTCCAGGCGGGCTACACCAAGGATGGATGGGACAAGTGGAGAGTCCTGTGCCTTGCCGCTCTGGATGTGGAGGATGTGGAAGATGTGTACCTGTTTGTGAGTTCAACAGCGGGAATGCTCGCTCTGGGATTTGGATTGCACATGCTGTACCGGAAAGTAAGAAAGATGTGCGAGACCATCTATGTCATCTACGAGGATGTGGCAGGCATGCGAGAGGATGTGGCAAGCATGCGAGCCGATGGAGCCAAATCTCGGGAGGATTTGGTGAAGATAAGATCTGAGATAAGCTCTACAGACGTGTAGGGCTACATGGCAAAAACGGGCGCTGACACCACCTCAACTAATACATAACCATGAAAATTGTCATTTGGACTACACGGATTATGGACTACAACACGCCAGGCGATTAGAAAGGACTGTTGTTCACTAATGACGGAAGAATATGGACAATGTGCGAACACACATGTAATCTGTTTTTGACTGTCTTATGCTGAACTGCAGCAATGCTTTCATATTCTGTTGTAATAGGTCAAATGTAAGAAAAACAAATATATATATATATATATATATAAAAAAATAATTAAAGCTGCAAGCAGCATGACGGGCCCCACGCTTGTCGGCGACTGGCAAGGACGGGGTCACTGCAGTTCCCGGGGCAGAGCATAAATTCTCTCCTCCCTGAATCTCCTAAAGCCCTTTTAGAAATGCTTGTTTTAACAGACTTAATGGCACCATCTGCTGGACAAAGTTGCGTACTACGTGCAAAGATGAGGGAATCAGTCAGACAGGGGCAGGTGTCACTTTCACTACAGTAGAACGCCCAAAGGTTTACGAAAAGTCACAATTTTCGCAGTGAACAACCAAAACCCATATAAGTACATCCTGAAAAAATTAAAAGAGAATCCAAAGACCTCGAAAGGAACGGCAGCTCATCAGATATTTTCTAACATTTCTTGTCCAAAGTAGGTGGCGCTACAATAATTGTATGAATATTGTCATATGGATGTGTTCAGATAGGGACCAGCAACAATACTGTAAAGTTTGATGCACTTTGGACTGAATTAAAGCACATTTAACACTACTTCCAGTTCCAACCCGCGTCATCAAATCAAAGAAATTTTTGAGGGGCCAGAACACCCACGCCACTTGGACGAAAAGTCAATTTTTTTTTCTCAGGACACTGACTATACTTGTAACTATCTATTTCCACATTTTGAAGTCAATCTGACAAGGTTAAATGCCAGACCCTCCCACATTCCAAAGCCAAGATTTTTCCATTTCAAGGTGTTTTTTCAAGTTTGCGGACATAATAGCAGACTTCCTGTTGGGTTTAGACTATGGGTCCAAGAGACTTTTTTGTGCGTCCTGGAATGTTACATAAATGTGACATATTTCCAGATTTTTAGACGCAACGGGCTTCCGGGGCTGTTCCGTTGAAAATTTGTAGGTGGCGCTAGAGAGGCATTTTGCCACGCCTGTGCTTGGGGCACTTACTCAGATCAGTATTGGAGGGAAACGAATCTCTCTGCCCATTTTCAGGACTTTTCGTGCATGTATGACGAAATGCTGATTTTCGGCCTGAACAGAAGAACGAGAAAAATAATAATAATAATAATAATAATAACAATAATTAAAGCTGCAAGCAGCATTGGACGGGCCCTCGCAATCCACGCTTGTCGGCGACGGGCAAGGACGGGGTCACTGCAGTTCCCGGGGCAGAGCGTAAATTCTCCCCCTGCCTGAATGTACTGTATGCAGTTTGGCAGACAGCTAACAGTTCTTCAATGAGAGGCAAAGTCTTCTTTCTTCAAGGATTTATTTTGTCACTCCCAATTCAAGTTGACTGTAAAACTGAAATACATACAACAAAAGATGATTCCAAATAGAATTCTGAATATATTTTAAGTATCTCTAAGTACAGTATCTCTTACTTCTCTTTACATCCAATTTATAAATAGTAAATAAATATTCTCTTTACAACTTTATAATTAACTTAAAAGTATCTTATGAACACACAATGTCCATGTATAATGACACATTGTAATGACTAAATAATGCACTTCTCCTAAACCCCTTTTAGAAATGCTTGTTTTAACAGACTAAATGGCACCATCTGCTGGACAAAGTAGCGTACTACGTGTAAAGATGAGGGAATCAGTCAGACGGGGCAGGTGTCACTTTCGCTACAGTAGAACGCCCAAAGTTTAACGAAAAGTCACAATTTTCGCAGTGAACGACCAAAACCCTTATAAGTACATCCTGAAAAAAATTGAAGAGAATCCCTGAAAGGAAGAAGACCCTGAAAGGAAGAGCAGCTCATACAAACACCAGATATTTTGTAACATTCTTGTCCACAGTGGGTGGCGCTACAATAATTGTATGAATATTGTCATATGGATGTGTTCAGATAGGGACCAGCAACAATACTGTAAAGTTTGATGCACTTTGGACCACTTTGGACTGAATTAAAGCACATTTAATACTACCTCTTGTTACATCTCGCGTCATCAAATACTAAGACATTTTTGAGGGGCCAGAACACCCACGCCACTTCGACGAAAAGTCAATTTTTTTTCTCAAGATATTGCCTATACTTGTAACTATCTATTTCCACATTTTGAAGTCAATCTGACAAGGTTAAATGCCAGACCCTCCCACATTCCAAAGCCAAGATTTCTCCATTTCAAGGTGTTTTTTCAAGTTTGCGGACAAAATAGCAGACTTCCTGTTGGGTTTAGACTATGGCGCCTTTTGATGTTTTGGTGCGTCCTGGGATGTTACATAAATGTGACATATGTTCAGATTTTTAGACGCAACGGGCTTCCGGTCCAGGTCAGTTGAAAATTTCTAGGTGGCGCTAAAGAGCCATTTTGCCACGCCCGTGCTGGGGGCACATATTCAGATCAGTATTGGACGCAAACGAATCTGTCTGCCCATTTTCAGGACTTTTCGTGCATGTATGACAAAATGCTGATTTTCGGCCTGAACAGAAGAACGAGAAAAATAATAATAACTAGAAAATTCCCTCGGAAATTTTTAAAGTGCCGAGTGGGCTGTTGCCATTAGCTGCTAATGTTAGCAATTACTGTGATGCGCTAGCCACTAACTTTAGCATTAGTTTAGCGTTAGCATGTCTCTTTAGACACTAAAAATTAAATACATTCTAATTGTTAGCATGCTAATGCTAACATGCTAATTGGTAATATGCTATTCGCCAACATGCTAATGCTGCCACTAATGCAACCACCAATTCGTAGCCACTAAAAATTAGCATTAGCCGCTAATGTTAGCAATTAGCATGAGGCGCTAGCCACTAATTTTAGCATTGGTTTAGTGTTAGCATGTCTTTTTAGACACTAAAAATTAAATACATGCTAATTGTTAGCATGCTAATGCTAACATGCTAATTGCTAATATGCTTTTCGCTAACATGCTAATGCTGCCACTAATGCTACCACCAATTTCTAGCTACTAAAAATTAGCATTAGCCGCTAATGTTAGCAATTAGCATGACGCGCTAGCCAATGACAGACAGACACCTGTCATTGTTCAACTTGGGTGCCAAAAGCCAAAATGGCCGCCCCACGGACCAGTTACTTCAGGTAGAAGTTTCCCGAGTGGGCTGTTTCCATTAACATTGCCCCAAAATGGCCGCCCTACAGACCAGTTGCTTATGTTTTCCCGCCTCTTTCTGTGGAGCCCCTGGTTGCCACGGTTACCAGTTTGAATTTCAGTTACGAAGACAGGGAGAGAGAGAAAAATGCTGAAACCACGGCCTCGAACAGGAAGGCCTTGTGGCCAAACCGTGTGTCTAATCGTTGAACCGACTTCACTTTGGGCATCTTGAGGCTTTCCTGAACGTCTAGATATGCAGTTTCTGGGTAAAATGTAGAAATGTGAGCTATTTAAAGCGATTTAAAACAAAGGATTGCTTCTGCTTTGCTCCACAAATTTAACATTGCAGTCTATGGAGCGAGGAAGGGGTTTGCTGGCGCAGCTTTGCGTCTCACGCCAAAACTATAAGACTTACAGCTTCAGCGGACAAATTGTGAGCGAGAAGACAAATTTTCCTACGTTTCTATGTATAAATTATGTCTGTGGTGTGAAATTTGTGGCCACGGGAGCAGTTTCTATTTTATTTTTGCCTAATTTTCTTCTCTCTTCTCACTCTGGCAGTTGGTGTCTCACCCTCTGGCGCGAACATTCCGCGCAATACACACCCATTATAAACCCCCGAAATCTGAGTAAAACCCTTCACCGCTTTGAGGCTTCATGGTTTAAAAACGGTAAAAGGTGTCGATAAGTGAAGGGAATCTCTGAAGAGAAGACAAGAGTGCCTACATTTTACAGTTTCAATGAAGTCTCTGGGTGAAAGTATGCCAGAGCAGTTGATTGTTGAAAATGCCTGTTGATCTTTCTTTTTTTTTCGGGGACTCCCATTCATTTGAATGGGAAATTTTTTCGCCGCTTTTCGCGAATAAATTCGCGAAAAACTCACCAATCGCTTATTCAAGTAATAGCCCGGGATTCGGGATCAAAACACACGTTTCGATATATCATGTGTTGGGGTCCTCTGGCCGGTTCGGGCCGCATTAATCGGCGAAAAAGGGCGGAAAAGGAATAATAACTAGAAAATTCCCGCAGAAATTTTGAAAGTGCCGAGTGGGCTGTTGCCATTAGCTGCTAATGTTAGCAATTAGCATGATGCGCTAGCCACTTATTTTCACATTGGTTTAGTGTTAGCATGTCTTTTAAGCCGCTAAAAATTAAGTAGATGCTAATTGCTAACATGCTAATGCTAACATGCTAATTGCTAATATGCTATTCGCCAACATGCTAATGCTGCCACTAATGCAACCACCAATTTCTAGCCACTAAAAATTAGCATTAGCCGCTAATGTTAGCAATTAACATGATGCGCTAGCCAATTATTTTAACATTGGTTTAGTGTTAGCATGACTTTTAAGCCACTAAAAATTAAGTAGATGCTAATTGCTAACATGCTAATGCTAACATGCTAATTGCTAATATGCTATTCGCTAACATGCTAATGCTGCCACTAATGCTACCACCAATATCCATCACTAAAAATTAGCATTAGCCGCTAATGTTAGCAATTAGCATGACGCGCTAGCCAATGACAGACGGTCACCTGTCATTGTTCAACTTGGGTGCCAAAAGCCAAAATGGCCGCCCCACAGACCAGTTACTTCAGTTAGAAGTTTCCAGTGGGCTGTTTCCATTAACATTGCCCCAAAATGGCCGCCCTACAGACCAGTTACTTATGTTTTCCCGCCTCTTTCTGTGGAGCCCCTGGTTGCCACGGTTACCAGTTTGAATATCAGTTAGAAAAGGACTAGAGTGGGCGAAAATGCTGAAACCACGGCCTCGAACAGGAAGGCCTTGTGGCCAAACCGTGTGTCCAATCGTTGAACCAACTTCACTTTGGGCATCTTGAGGCTTTCCTGAACGTCTAGATATGCAGTTTGTGGGTAAAATGTAGAAATGTGAGCTATTTAAAGCGATTTAAAACAAAGGATTGCTTCTGCTTTGCTCCACAAATTTAACATTGCAGTCTATGGAGCGAGGAAGGGGTTTGCTGGCGCAGCTTTGCGTCTCACGCCAAAACTATAAGACTTACAGCTCCAGCGGACAAATTGTGAGCGAGAAGACACATTTTCCTACGTTTCTATGTATAAATTATGTCTGTGGTGTGAAATTTGTGGCCACCGGAGCAGTTTCTATTTTATTTTTTGCCTAATTTTCTTCTCTCTTCTCACTCTGGCAGTTGGTGTCTCACCCTCTGGCGCGAACATTCCGCGCAATACACACCCATTATAAACCCCCGAAATCTGAGTAAAACCCTTCACCGCTTTGAGGCTTCATGGTTTAAAAACGGTAAAAGGTGTCGATAAGTGAAGGGAATCTCTGAAGAGAAGACAAGAGTGCCTACATTTTACAGTTTCAATGAAGTCTCTGGGTGAAAGTATGCCAGAGCAGTTGATTGTTGAAAATGCCTGTTGATCTTTCTTTTTTTTTCGGGGACTCCCATTCATTTGAATGGGAAATTTTTTCGCCGCTTTTCGCGAATAAATTCGCGAATAAATTCGTGAAAAACTCACCAATCGCTTATTCAAGTAATAGCCCGGGATTCGGGATCAAAACACACGTTTCGATATATCATGTGTTGGGGTCCTCTGGCCGGTTCGGGCCGCATTAATCGGCGAAAAAGGGCGGAAAAGGAATAATAATAAGTAAAAATAAAACTGCAAAGAAACACGCAGAAGATCAAGAGTGGCCTCGTGCCTATGGCACGAGGCCCCTCCTCCCTATGGGAGGAGGGGCCTCTTGACATAGGCACTCGGCACTAATAAGTAAAAATAAAACTGCAAAGAAACACGCAGAAGATCAAGAGTTGCCTCGTGCCTGTGGCATAGGCACTCGGCACTAATAAGTAAAAATAAAACTGCAAAGAAACACGCAGAAGATCAAGAGTTGCCTCGTGCCTGTGGCACGAGGCCCCTCCTCCCTATGGGAGGAGGGGCCTCTTGACATAGGCACTCGGCACTAATAAGTAAAAATAAAACTGCAAAGAAACACGCAGAAGATCAAGAGTTGCCTCGTGCCTGTGGCACGAGGCCCCTCCTCCCTATGGGAGAGGGGCCTCTTGACATAGGCACTCGGCACTAATAATAATAATAAACAGTACGAAAACAATAGGGTCCTTGCAACTCCGTTGCATGGCCCCGTTGGGCCCCTGCACTTCGTTGCTCGGGCCCTAATAATAATAATAATAAACAGTACGAAAACAATAGGGTCCTTGCAACTCCGTTGCATGGCCCCGTTGGGCCCCTGCACTTCGTTGCTCGGGCACTAATAATAATAAACAGTACCAAAACAATAGGGTCCTTGCAACTCCGTTGCATGGCCCCGTTGGGCACCTGCACTTCGTTGCTCGGGCCCTAATAATAATAATAATAAACAGTACGAAAACAATAGGGTCCTTGCAACTCCGTTGCATGGCCCCGTTGGGCCCCTGCACTTCGTTGCTCGGGCCCTAATAATAATAACAATAATAAACAGTACGAAAACAATAGGGTCCTTGCAACTCCGTTGCATGGCCCCGTTGGGCCCCTGCACTTCGTTGCTCGGGCCCTAAAAATCTAAATCTGTACTCTGGGTAATGGGGGCGGGACTAGATAAGCTTTGGCTTCTCCCGCTTTCAATTTCGGCCAGGTCACTTGTACTCATACTGATATTGATTTTGATGTGTGATGATGATCGAATTGACTTGCCGAAATGAATGAATAAATAAATTTTAGTATTATTACTAGTGTGCATCAGTTATTGCTTTTAGTGCATTTTGGCATTTTTATGTGAAAACATGTTTTATCATTTTATTTTATGATTATTTGTACACACCTCACTCTGGCTTCCCCCCACCATCCAAAGACATGCTCAATAGGTTCATTGGTGATTCTAAATTGTCCATAGGTGTGCATGTGAGTGTGAATGGTTGTCTGTCTCTCTGTCTTAGCCCTGCGATGGACTGGCGACCTGTCCAGGGTGTACCCCACCTCTAGCTTGGTGACATCTGGGATAGGCTCCTGCAGACCCCTGCGACCCTTAACAGGAATAAGTGGTTACACAAGATGAATGAATGGATGAATGAATGAATGGACACACCTCACAAAGCTATTATATTTGAGGGAGTATTATAATAAATGTTTTATTAAGTTCAAGTACTTTATAAATATTTTCTTGTCCAAAAAATCTATGGCCCTAAAGTTGGCCATTGTTTTATTCTAAATGGTGTTTGAAGAGAATGTGTTTTTTAATGTCCATAGCTCATACTGTCAACCAAATTTGTTTTACAGAAGCTGTTAAAAAGAAGTCGTCACTGGCCGCACAGGTGAACCAGCAGGAAGCAGAGAGGGCACTGTCGAAATGGTTCACTGGGGCAAGAGACAGAGGAGAACGAAGGGCATCCAGCCAGTGCCAAAGTAAACAGTAGTAAGAAGTGGTAGAATATGAATTTGTTTTCATTGCAGTTACTCTGTTAAAATATTACTTAGTTACAAGTAAAATTACTAAAACAAAGTAAAGAACTTCAACTTTAACAAAGACTATCATGTAATATTGCATTGTATTTTCATTACCAATAAATCCGTTGATGATTTTGTTGGAAAATATTTAGCTGAAAACCAGAAAATATTCATAAAGAAAACGTTGAATCAGAGAATGTGACCATTTTTTAAATTAGACAGAGCCTGACTCAAACTGGTTGGTGATTAATAATTAATTTTTGATTAATTGTTGCAGCTCTAGGTTGGATGTTTATTCATATTGTACTCAGTACTCATTTAGGATGTTGTAAGGCAATATTTGTATGTGTACATCTGTAGGAGGTTTGTGAAAGTTTGTGAGCCGGCTGAGGTGAACCGTGAAAAATCAGCGGCACGCCCGGCCACCGCAGACCGAGCAAGGCGCGCTGTCGTCGGACGCACTGGCGGCCTCGACTGACCCCCCATGGAAGGCGAACACAGGCATGTCCCCCTCATCTCACGTCCCATTCGAGCTGATTGTCATAAAAACTGATCAAAAGCATGTATTGGGAGCCAGGGTGGAGCTCAGCACGGCCGTTTTCAGCAGAAATGCACAAATCGCTTTATCTCGCCAGCAGAGACGCGTTTGTGCACACAACACATTTACCTGCAAAACTGGCAAAATTACACCAGTTCTGCCTCTGATTATGCCATATGTCATGCAACAGGCGGGGTGGAGGCTGAACGTGACCTGTCTGGTGGAGCTGCAGTGCGTGGAGCCGGCTGAGGTGAACCGTGAAAAATCAGCGGCACGGGTCAGGGTTTCGTACGCAGCAGAGCAGCAACTTCGCTGCGATCTATTGAAAGTCATCCCTCGATCCAAGCTTTTGTCGGCCGAGGTCAGCCAGCAAACGCCCCCTCCTTCCCTTCGCTCGGGGTACCAGGGGCGCGAAGAGCGGAGGCAGAGGAAAATATTCTAAGTCTAGAGGGTGCTTGGACTACCAGGGGCGCGAAGAGAGGAGGCAGAGGAAAATGCACTAAGTGTAAAAGGTGGTTGGACTACCAGGGGCGCGAAGAGAGGAGGCAGAGGAAAATGCACTAAGTGTAAAAGGTGGTTGGACTACCAGGGGCGCGAAGAGAGGAGGCAGAGGGAAATATTCTAAGTGTAGAGGGTGCTTGGACTACCAGGGGTGCGGAGAGAGGAGCTAGAGGAAAATGCACTAAGTGTAAAAAATGGTTGGACTTCCAGGGGCGCGAAGAGAGGAGGCAGAGGGAAATATTCTAAGTCTAGAGGGTGCTTGGACTACCAGGGGCGCGAAGAGAGGAGGCAGAGGAAAATCCACTAAGTGTAAAAGGTGGTTGGACTACCAGGGGCGCGAAGAGAGAGGAGGCAGAGGGAAATATTCTAAGTGTAGAGTGTGGTTGGACTACCAGGGACGCGAAGAGAGGAGTCAGAGGGAAATGCACTAAGTGTAGAGGGTGGTTGGACTACCAGGGGCGCGAAGAGAGGAGGCAAAGGGAAATGCACTAAGTGTAGAGTGTGGTTGGACTACCAAGGGCGCGAAGAGAGGAGGCAGAGGGAAATATTCTAAGTGTAGAGTGTGGTTGGACTACCAGGGGTGCGAAGAGAGGAGGCAGAGGGAAATTTTCTAAGTGTAGAGGGTGGTTGGACTACCAGGGGCGCGAAGAGAGGAGGCAGAGGGAAATGCACTAAGTGTAGAGTGTGGTTGGACTACCAAGGGCGCGAAGAGGGGAGGCAGAGGCAAATGTTCTAAGTGTAGAGGGTGGTTGGACTACCAGGGGCCGTTAAAATTTCAAAGTGTTTTCAGACCGGGAGAAGGGACAGAGCTGGGGACCTTTGGGGCTTGTGCCCTTCCTCCGGTGTCAAGCAGTGGTATCCGTAAACTTCGACCACCACCAGCAGATTTACAGGCAAGGCAATTTTCAAAAACTGTTGACCTCCAGGCAGTGCGAGGCTCGCTTTTCCACTGACCGAACGGCATTCGTGGCATGCCATCGGAGGGCCTCCGCGGGCCCCTGGACCTCCAGGGCGCATTCTGCGGTCGGTTCCCCCGGCCAGCATGCTCGCCTCCCCCGGCCCGGGGCTGCGACTCTTGCGGTCCTCCCCATCCCGCATCCCGGTGCCTGACACCCATTGGTAGCGAGACCGAGACGCCCCGTCTCTCTCCTCACAGCGGTCCTTCCACGGAGTCCGTCGCAGGGTGTCCCGGACCCCCCCATCCCGTCGGGAGGTGGGGGGGGCAGCTCCTGCAGACTGCGGCGCCGTCTCCAGAAGCAACTCGGTGTTCTCAAAGCGAACAGGACATAAGCGTGTATGTTGTGTATATATACATCCCTCCCCGGAGGGAGGGATGAAGCAGCCGAGCCGAGCCGCGGGCCCCGGTTCCTCCGAGACCCCCGGTGAGGCCAACCCAGACCAGACCGCCTCCGGCTCGCGGTGGGTGGGTCAGGCTAGCACCGCTCGCCCGGGGCCTGCCTCCACCCGCCCGACTGGGGAGGTTTAGACGGTTGGGCTACCTGGTTGATCCTGCCAGTAGCATATGCTTGTCTCAAAGATTAAGCCATGCAAGTCTAAGTACACACGGCCGGTACAGTGAAACTGCGAATGGCTCATTTAATCAGTTATGGTTCCTTTGATCGCTCTCACGTTACTTGGATAACTGTGGCAATTTTTGAGCTTATACATGCAAACGAGCGCAGAGCTCCGGGGATGCGTGCATTTATCAGACCCAAAACACTCACATCCCATTCGAGCTGATTGTAATAAAAACTGATCAAAATGATGTATTGGGAGCCAGGGTGGAGCTCAGCCCGGCCGTTCTGAGCAGAAATGACCAAATCGCTTTATCTCGCCAGCAGAGACGCATTTGTGCACACAACACATTTACCTGCAAAACTGGCAAAATTACACCAGCTCTGCCTCTCATTATGCTATATGTGACACAACAGGCAGTCTGGAGTCTGATCAGGACCTGTCTGCTTGAGCTGCAGTGCGCTGAGCCAGCTGGGGGGGACCGTGAAAAATCAGCGGCATGTCTGACCACCACAAGCCGAGGAAGGCGCACTGTGTTCGGCTGCGCGGTCGGCCTGCACTCACCCCCGTGGAAGGCGAAGACAGGCATCTCCGCCTCATCCCACACCCCATTCGGACTGATTGTAATAAAAACTGATCAAAATGATGCATTGGGAGCCAGGGTGGAGGTCAGCACGGCCGTTTTAAACAGAAATGACCAAATCGCTTTATCTCGCCGAGAGAAGCGATATTTGTACACACAGCATATTTACCTGCAAAACTGGAGAAATTACACCAATTCTGCCTCTCATTAGGCTATATGTGAGGCAACTGATCAAAATGATGTATTGTGAGCCAGGGTGGAGCTCAGCCCGGCTGTTCTGAGCAGAAATGACCAAATCGCTTTATCTCGCCGAGAGAAGCGATATTTGTACACACAGCATATTTACCTGCAAAACTGGCAAAATTACACCAGCTCTGCCTCTCATTATGCTATATGTGACACAACAGGCAGTCTGGAGTCTGATCAGGACCTGTCTGCTTGAGCTGCAGTGCGCTGAGCCAGCTGGGGGGGACCGTGAAAAATCAGCGGCATGTCTGACCAGCACAAGCCGAGGAAGGCGCCCCGTGGTCGGCTGCGCGGAAATGCACTAAGTGTAAAAAATGGTTGGACTAGCAGGGGCGCGAAGAGAGGAGGCAGAGGGAAATTTTCTAAGTGTAGTTTTTCACCGGTTTTCAGCCAGCCAGACTGTTTTTTGGAGATTTTGGTTGGAGGAGCAGCAGCGCTCTGTGGATTTAGACGGAGACGCCGGCGCGGAAAACGAGCTGGAGCGCTCGTCAAGCTGCGGCAGCGGGGATTGCGCACCGCTCTCCCGTCCATACACTTGGGAAACGTCCGCTCTCTGGCTAACAAAATGGATGAACTGCTTCTTCTCCTAACCAAGAACTCAGACTTTTGCCGTTCAGCCGCCCTGTGCTTCACTGAAACCTGGCTCAGCGAACACATCCCGGACAGCGCACTACGGCTGCCGGGCTTCCAGCTGTTCCGTGCGGACCGCTGCGCGGAACTGTCTGGGAAGTCAAAGGGTGGAGGAACGTGCTTCTACATTAACGAAGGTTGGTGTACAGATGTCACAGTGCTAAAGAAGTTATGCAGCCCTCACTTGGAATCACTCTTCATAAACTGTAGACCATTTTATTCACCGCGGGAGTTCGCATAGTTCGTGCTGGTCGGTGTGTACATTCCACCGCAGGCGTGCGTAACGGAGGCGTTACATCACCTCGCCGACCAGATTACAGACGTGGAGAAAACACACCCGGACTCTCTGCTAATCATTCTCGGGGATTTTAACAGAGCAAATCTCAAAGTCGAAATGCCAAAATATAGACAGCACGTGACGTGTCCCACCAGGGACATGAACACTCTGGACCACTGCTACACCACAATAAAGGACGCATATCGCTCTGTCCCCCGTGCTGCTTTGGGACTTTCTGACCACTGCCTGGTCCACCTCATCCCATCCTACAGGCAAAAGCTGAAATCTGCTAAGCCTGCAGTGAAAACTGTGTGAAGAGATGGACGGACGAGTCAAAGATGCAGTTACAGGCCTGCTTTGACTGCACTGATTGGAGCGTCTTTGAAGCAGCAGCCTCAGACCTGGATGAACTAACCGACACTGTGACATCTTACATCGGCTTTTGTGAGGACATGTGCGTGCAGACCAAAACCTTCTGCACATTCAACAACAACAAACCATGGTTCACTGCAGAACTGAGACGGCTACGCCAGGACAAGGAGGAGGCCTACAGGAGTGGGGATCGAGACCTGTACAAGCAGGCCAGGAACAAGCTGACAAAGGAGATCAAGGCAGCAAAGAGGAAGTACAGTGAGAAGCTGAAGGACCACTTTTCTGCCAACGACACCTCTACAGTTTGGAAAGGCCTGCAGACCATCACCAACTACAGGAGACCATCCCCCCACCCTGTGGGGAGCCCCCGCCTGGCAGAGGACCTCAGCGACTTCTACTCCAGGTTTGAAAGGACTTTCACACCTTTCACTTCCCCCACCATCTCCATCACAAAAGGCCTTGCAGCTCCACAAACCACACCCGACCCCCTGCCTGCGCTGAGGATCTGCGAACAGGATGTGCGTCAGCTCTTTCAGAGACAGAGGATTAGGAAGGCCCCGGGACCCGATGGAGTGTCTCCGTCCTGCCTGAAAGTCTGTGCTGACCAGCTGGCTCCCATCTTCACTCAGATCTTCAACAACTCCCTGGAGCTGTGCGAGGTCCCCTCCTGCCTCAAACGCTCCACCATCATCCCGGTTCCCAAGAAGTGGACTCATTCAGGTTCCTAGGGTCCACAATTTCACGGAACATGAAGTGGTCCGCCCACATAGACTCCGTGAGGAAGAAGGCCCAGCAGAGGCTGTACTTTCTGCGCCAGCTCAGAAAGTTCAACCTGCCTCAGGAGCTGCTGATCATATTCTACACTGCAATAGTCCAGTCTGTCCTGACCACGTCCATCACTGTCTGGTTTGGATCCTCCACCAGGCATGACAGGGACAGACTGCAGAGAACAGTCAGGGCTGCGGAGAGGATCATTGGCACCGATCTTCCCTCCATCCAGGACCTGTACCGGTCCCGGGTCAGGAAGCGGGCCAGGAAAATCTCCACAGACCCCTCACACCCTGGTCACAAACTGTTCAGACTCCTCCCCTCAGGCCGGCGTTACAGAGCACTGTACGCCAAAACCACCCGCCACAAGGACAGTTTTTTCCCCCGGGCTGTCGCTCTGATGAACTCTGAGCAGTCACAGAGCGAGAGACCATCCACATGAACAATAAACAATGACTCTGCCCTGTAAATATTCACTGTACAATAACCCCGGTGTATATATTACCTATATTTTATATGTACAGTTTGAGATTTATTTTATTCTTATTTCGCTATTTAAGTTTGTACTGTACCAGAGAGTAAAAGTTACCAGAGTCAAATTCCTTGTATGTGCACATACTTGGCCAATAAAGCTGATTCTGATTCTGATTCTGTAGAGGGTGGTTGGACTACCAGGGGAGCGAAGAGAGGAGGCAGAGGGAAATATTCTAAGTGTAGAGGGTGGTTGGACTACCAGGGGCGCGAGGAGAGGCAGAGGGAAATGTTCTAAGTGTAGAGGGTGGTTCGACTACCAGGGGCGCGAAGAGAGGCGCTAGAGGCTTGTGCCCTTCTCCCGGTGCCGTTAAAATTTCAAAGTGTTTTCAGACCGGGAGAAGGGACGGAGCTGGGGACCTTTGGGGCTTGTGCCCTTCCTCCGGTGTCAAGCAGTGGTATCCGTAAACTTCGACCACCACCAGCAGATTTACAGGCAAGGCAATTTTCAAAAATGTTGACCTCCAGGCAGTGCGAGGCTCGCTCTTCCACTGACCGAACAGCATTCGTGGCATGCCATCGGAGGGCCTCCGCGGGCCCCTGGACCTCCAGGGCGCATTCTGCGGTCGGTTCCCCCGGCCAGCATGCTCGCCTCCCCTGGCCCGGGGCTGCGCGGCCCATTGGTAGCGAGACCGAGACGCCCCGTCTCTCTCCTCACAGTGGTCCTTCCACGGAGTCCGTCGCAGGGTGTCCCGGACCGGGAGGGGGGAGGGGCAGCTCCCGCAGACTGCGGCGCCGTCTCCGGAAGCAACTCGGTTTTCTCAAAGCAAACAGGGCATACGCATGTATGTTGTGTATATACATTCCTCCCTCCGGGGAGGGATGAAGCAGCCGAGCCGAGCCGCGGGCCCCGGTTCCTCTGAGACCCCCGGTGAGGCCAACCCAGACCAGACCGCCACCGGCTCGCGGTGGGTGGGTCAGTCTAGCCCCGCTCGCCCGGGGCCTGCCTCCACCCGCCCCACTGGGGAGGTTAAGACGGTTGGGCTACCTGGTTGATCCTGCCAGTAGCATATGCTTGTCTCAAAGATTAAGCCATGCAAGTCTAAGTACACAGTGAAACTGCGAATGGCTCATTAAATCAGTTATGGTTCCTTTGATTGCTCTCACCTTACTTCGATAACTGTGGCAGTTTTTGAGCTAATACATGCAAACGAGCGCCGACCTCCGGGGATGCGTGCATTTATCAGAGCCAAAACACTCACATCCCATTCGAGCTGGTTGTCATAAAAACTGATCAAAATTATGCATTGGGAGCCAGGGTGGAGGTCAGCACGGCCGTTTTAAACAAAAATGACCAAATCGCTTTATCTCGCCGAGAGAAGCGATATGTGTACACACAGCATATTTACCTGCAAAACTGGAGAAATTACACCAATTCTGCCTCTCATTAGGCTATATGTGAGGCAACTGATCAAAATGATGTATTGTGAGCCAGGGTGGAGCTCAGCCCGGCTGTCCTGAGCAGAAATGACCAAATCGCTTTATCTCGCCAGCAGAGACGCATTCGTGCACACAAGACATTTACCTGCAAAACTGGCAAAATTACACCAGCTCTGCCTCTCATTATGCTATATGTGACACAACAGGCAGTCTGGAGTCTGATCAGGACCTGTCTGCTTGAGCTGCAGTGCGCTGAGCCAGCTGGGGGGGACTGTGAAAAATCAGCGGCATGTCTGACCACCACAAGCCGAGGAAGGCGCACTGTGTTCGTCTGCGCGGTCGGCCTCCACTCACCCCCGTGGAAGGCGAAGACAGGCATCTCCGCCTCATCCCACAACCCATTCGGACTGATTGTAATAAAAACTGATCAAAATGATGTATTGGGAGCCAGGGTGGAGCTCAGCCCGGCCGTTCTGAGCAGAAATGACCAAATCTCGCCAGCAGAGACGCATTTGTGCACACAACACATTTACCTGCAAAACTGGCAAAATTACACCAGTTCTGCCTCTGATTATGCCATATGTCACGCAACAGGCGGGGTGGAGGCTGAACGTGACCTGTCTGGTGGAGCTGCAGTGCGTGGAGCCGGCTGAGGTGAACCGTGAAAAATCAGCGGCACGGGTCAGGGTTTCGTACGCAGCAGAGCAGCAACTTCGCTGCGATCTATTGAAAGTCATCCCTCGATCCAAGCTTTTGTCGGCCGAGGTCCGCCAGCAAAAGCCCCCTCCATCCCTTCGCTCGGGGTACCAGGGGCGCGAAGAGCGGAGGCAGAGGACAATGCACTAAGTGTAAAAAATGGTTGGACTACCAGGGGCGCGAAGAGAGGAGGCAGAGGGAAATATTCTAAGTGTAGAGGGTGCTTGGACTACCAGGGGTGCGGAGAGAGGAGCTAGAGGATAATGCACTAAGTGTAAAAAATGGTTGGACTACCAGGGGCGCGAAGAGAGAAGGCAGAGGGAAATATTCTAAGTGTAGACGGTGGTTGGACTATGTATTGGGAGCCAGGCTGCAGCTCAGCATGGCCGTTTTCAGCAGAAATGCACAAATCGCTTCATCTCGCCAGCAGAGACGCATTTGTGCACACAACACATTTACCTGTCAAACTGGCAAAATTCGACCGATTCTGCCTCTGATTATGCCGAAATATGACAAATCCAAACATAATAAGAACTTTTCCATTGTTCTAATTCTTGGCTGGCTAGTTTTCATCTACAAGTGTGTTAAAATTGTACTGAGCTGAATTTAACCTGAAAATTTATAGTTGGTGGGTGAATGTTAACCACACAGTATTTACCTGTGCAAAAAACATGAATTCTAATTGCTCCCTGTTGACTTCTCTCAACCATTGTCTTCCTGTCACATTTAGATTTGTCCAGATCACAGTTGTTCACACACTGTTGAAAAAGTGTTCTTCTTTGCCATTTCCAGCTTAATTCTTTAAATCTTTGAGGCTTATTGTCTTAGCAATTAATGTAAGCCTATTTTTTCATCCCTAGGTTGCCATGGTGGCATTTACAAGTGTAGATGATGCAACAAGGCAAAAGATGAAATACATTCTGTCAAACGAGCCGGCATTGGACTATAGCATGTTTGGCCGTCACGAAAAAGAGGTTTAAGGACTTCTTTTGTCTTTTCAACATTGTATATGGTAAGTAAGTTAGAGAAGTTATCATTTCGTCTGCAGGGATTCAAGTTCTCTGTAGCCCTGATGGATTTCCGTCAGTCGGAAAAATTAAAGTAAATTAGAGGAAAAATGCCTCACGAGATGAAAATGCAAGAATCTCTTTGTACTGAATTGCACTATTTTGAGAACTGCTCATATAATTACTTTAGTTGAGGCTTCAATGGTACAATGCAGGCTTCAGATTTGAAATAAACATTTATATGTATATATTTATTTAAATTTGGAACAATTGTACCAGAACTGAAAGACGACTGAAGAGCACAACTGGCAAACTGATACAGCTGATGACAATCAACTGATCTGCAATGGAGCTGTTAA